>MU185547.1:142145-206327 GCA_016904865.1 Pissodes strobi
AGTATAAAAATGAGACTGGAGCCCAAGGGCTGTTGATTGAGCAAAGTTTATATTATGAATTTTACTGCCTTTTCGTAACTGCGGGCGAGGATTTTTAAATTTTTTTGTATACATTGCCTAATGCAGTGTTGACTTTTAGTTTTGAACGAATGAAACCGCCATTAAATATACAGCGAAATTCAACAATAAAGTCATAATCTCCGAACGTTTTAATATTGCAGTTTTATCGATGCATTATTAATTTTTATTGGAAACGCAAACCGGGCGACCGATTGCATTTCATTTATGACAGAAAACTGTCCAACACTCGGCGTTTAATAATAAATAAACCACCGGGCATATAGTATTTTAATTAATGTTTTAATTTTGAATAATAATTATACATTTTCATTTGCATACAAAATGATTTTGTTTGAATAATTTAAGTGCATTATTAACTAACCAACCAATATACAAACGTTTCTTCTTCTATATGAAAAAAAGAAACGCCAGAGGCGTAGCAGCCGAAAAGGTCCCTCCGTAAATCTTGAGGAATGGAGGCAAGTTGCATGCATTGCCTTTTATCAACTAGCAAGATAGTTTTTTAGAGGGAATTTGCGACTAAATGTGAATGTGAAATCTTAATTTATATAGTATCTGTTATCTGTAGCTGTATCTCGGATGATGAAATACAACAGTGCTGAAACGTTGGTTCTCTAACAAATATAACATTTAAAATAATTATATTCAAGAGCCCAGAAAATGGTAATAACAGTGATAATATATAATAAATACATTTTAGCCATCTCAGAGAATCTACCTACAGATAAAGCAGCATAGCTGCTGAGATTTTGTCTATCTATTAGGCTTTATGAACTGAGGATGTTAAAATGTAACTTTCTCTCTTTCTGATCAAATTGACAAATAAACTTTAAAATAATTTGCGTTAATAACAAATAAGCAAATCGGATCAAATAGGTAGAAATACATTTTCATTTGCATATTAATTACAACATTTTCGCTGATAATGAATATACTAATTCATTGTAAACTGTTTACTGTTAAGCCAACGCGAAAATAGACAAGGAAATATTGGAACCAGTATTACATTTTGATTAAATCAGTTATTCGAATAAATTAACGTAATGTCTGAATTTAGCTTTATACGTAACCCAAGCTACTTGCGAGTTATACAAATATCATAGCATTAAATATTTTTTCTAGGACTGTGCACAAAGTATTAACTTTAGTGCGTTGCACTTTACGCACACCTATACATACATCGAATATACGAAAAATACCACCAGTCGCACTTGAAGATGACTCTTGTGAAACGAGTCACAACAGGTGAAATGATATTTTATAACATGCACAAAATACGTGTAGAGCACGATACATTCTTCCTAGAAATTATAACCGTTAAACTATCAAAGAACTCTGCCGTAACGGACAGATCGGCAAAATCAAGCACAAACAATTTCCAAGAAGATATAACTCGCAACTCGCATAAAACCTTTGTCAGTTTTCGATCGAAAAGATCAATACTTACCGCTCTGTTAACCGAACTTCACCCTTTCCACTCTAATAATCTGGTAACGGATTGTAGTCAGACGTTCTGCTTGTCATTTGTGCGCCGCGGGTTCGGTTCCCGTCGGACGCGACAGATGTTTTGTTTCCTTTTTTTAAATTATGTTTGTTTTCTATTTTTTTTTCTTAATTTTGGATAATCCTTGGGTTAGTTTTGGTTAGTGCTTGTTGGTTGTGCCCCCGTAGCGAGCGAAGCGAGCGGAGGGCCATGCAAAGCCATAATAAGACCTATTCTTGTTTCGCCATTACGCATGCACGGAGTAGGAGCGCTAGAGGCTTGTATCTAGAAAGACCTACTTTCAAACATGGCCTCTAGAGGGATCCAATCACAGCAAGCGCTTACCCCACTTAGTCCCATATGTTCAGCGACTTTAGCACCACAGACATTAAGGTTAAATGTCTTTGCTTAGCACTCACCTCATCCCTTAACAAAAGTCAGTCTTTAAGTATTCATCAACAGACTCGCTGCGTGAGCGTGGCTCTCGTCCCTAAAATTACGTTCGGATTAATGCCAATTTCTCGGTATTTACCATTTTAGCCCTGCCTTTTCTAATTACGTTCGGCTTAATGCCAATTTCTTGGTATATTTACCACTTCGGCCTTGCCAATCCTAGTTACCCTCGGCTTAGTGCCAATTTCTTGTTCTTGACTCTTTCGGCTTAGACAATTCGATATTATATATTATCTCCTGTTCTAAGAACACAATTCCTTGCAATAATTAGAATTTATCTTTCACACATAACTGTGTCAGTGTCCATGAGTAGTATAGATAGAAAGAACATGTCAAATGTCCTGACCTAGGATGTACCTTCAAAAACAAACATTTTCAGTGTAATAAAATAAATAGGTAAAAGCGAATTTGAGCCTATTATTACATCTGGTCCTTCGACGAAGAAAACAATAAATTTGGAAAAAGTAGTTCATTAATACTAATTGGATTGCGAATCGAAACCTCGCAAATCTAATATTGACTATATTAAAAAAATTAAACCGGTACGGTATTAGTTGTATTAAATTATTAAAGTCCATTAACTAGCAAAATTGTACCTCCAACCATAAACATAGAGCATTTATTTGTTGAAATCAAGTGAATTCATTTTTGCTACAGCTTACTTCCCACAAAGGTGTTCCTTTGAAAAAGATGTAGAATTTGGAGAGAACTTGGAAAAATTAACAGAGGAACTTTCAGATCAAAAGCTATATATCTTAGGGAATTTTGATCTCCCTAACAGCCATTGGACCAAGGAATAATTGGCTTCAGTAGCAACCCCTTTGGCAGGAAGTACACAAAATGAAATTGAATCCATTCAGGTTTTATCTCACCTGTGCTCCTATCATAATCAGGAAGAAAATGCTCTAATTGCCTATAGACGTTTATCACTCTTTTTCCCTGCAATGTGAATCCAAACATTTTATCAACTCTGGACTGAAGAGACAATGGCTTTTACAGAGATTTTCATTCAATGGTCATAAACGCAGTGACAATGGACAATTTTTACACACTGACTCTGACCTCATCCATAAGCTTGCTGGGCATCAACGTAGAAAACAACATGTCTTGGCGTAATCCCGTCACCAAAATCGCCAACGCAGCGGCACAAAAGCTAGGAGCACTCTATAAAGTTGTATACACCTCATCAGCTGCTCTTACTGCTCTATAAGGCCCAGATAAGACCATCTCTGGAATATTGTTCCCAAGTGTGGAGCTCGGAACCCAAACACTTGCTGAAGATATTGGACTCCATACAAAGGAGAGCAGTTCGTCTTGTGGACGACCCAGAGTTGACTAAAGACCTTGATAGACTTGAACATCGAAGAAAAGTGGCGGACCTATCTCTTTACTATCGATACTACTACGGAAGGTGTTCGAACGAGCTGGCACTTATGATTCCACCAAACAGAAACACCCGTCAGACACAAGCTGCTCATCAACATACGATTCAGTTGCGAACACTTAGGACGTCCCTATTGCGGGACTCCTTTGTCTGGAGGACTGCCTCGCTCTAGAATGGATTTCCGAGTAACATCTTTTCCGAAAACTACAACTTACAGCGCTTCAAGTCCAACGTCCACCATCTACTTCGCTCGTTGACATAGGATTTTCCTTTTGTGTATGTGCCGAACATAAAAAACAAATCAAAGTGTAAATTTCTAAAAAAAGAGTGTTACCGAAATTATATAGCCCTAATAGAATCATCACTTAGGGATAATGTAAAAAAAATGAAAATTGGTTAGTAACAAAAAGGAAAAAATATATATACCATCAACCATGTACTTTGGCGACGTAAGTTCTTCTACTGGAGATGTTGTCAACTTGTTTGCAGAATACTTCTCAAAAATGTATAGTGACAGAGACTACGTTTTGCAAGACTCGTTACCTTCTGGAGATATCACTCTTCTGCAGTTCAATATATCAATTTCATCAATTTATTAAAGGTTATCTGCTCTAGACCTAAATATGGGACCAGGTCCTGACGGTCTTCCACCATTTCTCATTAAACTTTGTAGCTTTTTATTTTCTCGACCTCTTCATATTATTTTTAATCTCTCCCTAAAAACTGGAACTTTTCTCATTTATTGGAAATCTAGCTTTATTACCCCCATTTTAAAATCAGGTGATAAGTCTCAAGTCAACAACTACAGGCCCACAAGTATCTTGAGTTGTATTCCATTGAAAGCTTAGTTTGTGGCTACCTATCTGCTAGTTTGAGAGGCTACTTCATCAACCAACAATTTGGATTTCTGTCACAGCGCTCCACTGAGCTAAACTTGCTTACTGTTACAGATTTTTTCTTAGAATCACTTGAAAAAGCATCCCATGTGCATGCTATGTATACAGATTTTACAAAGGCTTTTGACAGAGTAAACCATACAATCCTAATAAAAAAAAAACTGAGACATAGGTATTCGGGAAGAGCTTTTGGAATTGCTGATATCCTACCTCACAGACATAATTCAAAGTGTACGTCTTCTGAGCTTTCAGTCTATTGAAGTTAAAATACCATCAGGTGTTCCACAAGATTCACACCTGGGACCTTTACTCCTCAATATTTAAGTTAATGATATTGCATCCTGTTTTCTGTTCGCATTTATCTTACTATTTGCCGGTGACGTGAAATTCTACATAAAAATCCAAGATCAACAAGACTACAACATACTCCAATCTGATTTAGACCATCTAACTCAGTGGTGCGATTAAAATGGAATGAAGCTTAACATCAATAAATGCCGATTAATGATCTTCAACCGAGGAAGAAATCCTATAAATCATGTTTATAATATTAAAGGATCACCTTTATTGCTGGCCTCTCAAATAAAAGATCTTGCAGTGATGCTTGATAGACATTTATCTTTCACACCACACTTAGATTAGTAGTATCTCAATCACTAGAAATCTTGGACTTCATCAAACGTAGTACCGAGGATTTTCTTAACATTCCCGCCATCAAATTACTACACTGTTCTCTCGTGCGACCACATTTGGATTATTGATCTTCCGTATGGTCTGCCTATTATAATGTCCATATTCTGGCTATCGAAAGAGTACAATATCAGTTCCTGAGATATATTGCATATAAGAAATACCACAGAGCTGAAAACATAAACTATTCAGATGTTGAAAACTCACTACAAATCCGTCGCATATGTTCTATAATTTACTTCACTCTCAGATTTCTCATGGGCCCGAGCTCACAAGTGAAATAGGGCTTTATGATACCCCTCGGCACACCAGGCTAAACCACTCTTTCCAGGTAAATTCCCATCGTAGAAGCTATGGTCAAAACTAATTTTTGACTAGATCAGCTAGACTAGCAAATAACTTTTCAGCCAATTTGGATTGTTTTCAAAATCACAAAGTATTTAAGAAGACAAGACTGTCAATGAGGGACTGATGTTTTCCAAAACATTATACCACTCCTGTTTACAGCAAAATGAAAAATAAAAACTTAATTAATTTCTGTAATCTTGTATATTTTGTTGTTCTCACTAAGTACCTTATTTGTTAATTATTTAATATTATTTAATTTATGTTTGTGATACATATAGGTTAGCATATAAATTAGTTAAATAGTTTTGTAAATATCCTTTATATTGGGCAATAGCCCGTTGATAAATCAATAAATAAATAAAGGCAGTCTCGCCATTTTGGATTTGTCAAAAAAAAATTGTTGCGCTCACTTTTATGCTTACATTCCAATTTAATTAAATTAATTGATTATTAATTAAATCCACAAAACACATACGTGGTATTGCACCTAGGCCATGGATATACGATAATGATAAATTACCATACGAATAACTCATAGTCCGGGAGATCGATATATTAATGTCATAATGTAATTAAATCATAATGGGGACATAAGGCGATGTCCCCATTGTCCATATCCAAATTAAACCGGCTTGATTGACAAGTTGTTTGCGTTGCGGACAAGACTCCACGGCGGGAGTACTCGAAGGGCCGCGTGTTGGTCTCGTGACCGCAAGCTTTCAATAAGGCCAAATTCTTTGTGGTTTAGATATAGTAATAAATTGCTTTTTTGTCATTTCCCACTATTTTAATCTGCTGTGAATTTAGTGCCGGAGATATGAGAATTGGGGACATACTAGTTTGGACTAAGTCAAACGCACGTTTAAGAGCTTTAAGGCCATCAGAATTCCTGATTTTTACTGAACATTAAATTTGATTTTGGCTTGTTCTTGGGAAATCATATTGCACTTGGAAACTTTTAGAGCTTTTAGAGCCACCTGGCTGTCTGAAAATATATAGTGCACATATGTGCACATATTTATGGCAAGCACTTCCGCTTGGAAGATGGTTATATATTTTCCTAGAGGTTTGGAAAGCTTACAGTTTGGACCTGAAATGCCCAATCCTGCTCCTCTCGCTAGTTTTGAACCATCTGTGTACCACAGTGATGCGTTATCAGCCTGAGGTAGTTTGTTACTCCCCCATGATTGGCGGTCATCAATAACCACTGCGAAAGGGACATCTAGGTCCAACATGACCGTGATTTGGTCACTTGGTTTGCTGGCATTTTTCAGCTTTATTTCTTCAAAGATGCGCAGGTGATGACCAGTCAAATTTCCAGGATTGAATTTTCCTATTTGAAACAGCCTGTGAGCACTGATAATCGCCTCCTTCACACTGAGATGAAGAGGAGGCATGTTCAGCAGTATCTCTAAGGCTGCGGCAGGGCACGTTGACATTGCCCCTGTTATTCCTAGGCATATCATCCTTTCCCCTTTATTAAGTTTGGTCCGAGCGGTGACATGCTGAGTTTTTGGCCACCATACCAGCGAAGTATAGGTGACCATGGGCTCTATTATTGTTTGGTAGATCCAATATGCCATTTTTGGTTTTAGGCCTCATGTCTTGCCAACTAGTTTGCGGCATGTTCAATTTGCCGATGGGGCTTTATAGATCGTGTTTTCTAGATTCGTGTTCCAGGTAAATTTACAGTCCAGTGTAACCCCAAAATATTTTACCTCGGTGGAAAAAGTTAACTGTGCTCCGTGTAGGATGAGCGCTCTCATTTCTAGCTTCCTTCTTTTTATAAACGGGACAAGAATGGTTTTCCTAGGATTTAGGGAGAGTCCCTCCTCTTCGCTCCAATTCTTGATGATGTTTAGAGCATTTTTCATGCGGTTTGAAATTATTCCTTGATGTTTAAGCGTAAGGTTTATATATGGATTATACCTTTCTTCATATAGGTACTGTCTGTACTTACAATGATTTGTTGTGGCCTTTGTATTGTTTATTATTTAACAAAATGTAGACTAGACCAAAAGTCTCTTACGGCTAGTCACTGAATTTCTGCTGCTTAGTTATACTTTATCCAATTTGAATGGCTTAGAAATTCATACACACGCCATTGTTCTGCCATAAGCGATTCAGATAAAAAAAAGTATTTTCCACATCTAGTCTCCGTAAAGCGTTAATAATAAAGCAATACCCCCGAGAAGGCCCATCTCATTAAAATAAATGAAATGTAGGCACGTTTCTACTAATCTCAATAACCAACAAAAACTTTTCAATTATCGTCCTGGCCCCTCGATGCAGGGCAATCGGCGAGGTAACTCTCCCATAAAAATCAAAACATTGGCGCACGACTCCCCATGCCTCTCTAGAGTGTCTTCGGGGAATTCCATATGAAAGGCAGGGCTATTGCAGAGTTCGGGAAAACGTATAATAATTTATTTCATGAAGTTATTCGTCACGACTTCGAGGGTATAACAACGTTGGAAAGTAAAAATAAAATGATTGGCATTCTTCATGGCACTTCTCGCATATAGTTAGAATTACGATCTGTAGAAAAATTGCTACTAAACATGATATTCTGATTTTCGGTCATAATGTATGCAAAAGAACTACCCACCAAATTGATTTCTATTTATTAAATAATGATCTATGAGAAACGTAACTATGGCAATCAACTCTGCTTAGTTAAGGACTAAAAATTTCCCAAAAAAAAATTGACCGCAGTCGCTTGTTATATGTAAAACTTATATTTAGTTTTTAAAAGTGTCATAAATAGAGTTAATATTATTTATTTTGAAAAAGGTTGCATGGGCTGTTTATTGGCCTCTCGTTTGATATTGTTAATTTAAATTAATTTAAAAACTATGCTAGTTTTGAGTTCATCACTATTTGGCTCGAGCAATTTACATGGTAATGACCATTCAACCATTCGCTCGCAAACCTACTTTTTGAAGTGATAACTTCTTTAGGCGGGTTCTCATTGGATAATGAATACGACTGAGCCGGCACGCTCGGATATGTGACGCTCATTCTGGTAAAGTTGGCGACGAACTTAACTGCCAGAAATATTATACAATTTTGATGTCATTTTCTCGACATGTACCTTTTGATGAACTTCTAAACCCATTTGAAAGTGGCAAAAATCGGAAACTGGTGAGTATTTTTTGGGCGTGTATATTTTTGAAAAAAAAAGGTCATTTTGGATAGTTCTAGCGCCGAAAAATTCACGAAAATCAAAAAAAAACTGACACAACCGTTCGATAATTAATTTCTAGGAGAAAAACTCTCTAAATGCTTCTTTACTTCGATAATGTCCGAAAAATGGACTTTTCAGGAAAAATTTAAAAACATCGATTTCTAGGTAACAAAATTAGTTTTAATTTTTTTTTCGAGTAGTATTTTTTTTTCAGAAAAGCCGGTTACTTGAGGAGAATCTATGCCAAAAACTGTACTAAATGATGCCTTTTATACAAGGAGAGCTAGTTAAATTTAAACGTTTCGCATTTTCAAGTTTTGACACGAGTCAGGGCATTACCTCCTACAGAAAGGCCTTACTGGCTAATATTAAAATTGCAGTGACGTCATAACATCTTTTGCCATAAGAATACCATCCAATGGGAGCATAGTAAAAGTATTGACTATTTTAATGCGCGTACTTCGGTATTTAACGTTGATTGTCATGCTGGACGATTGGAATTCCGAGTCCCATTGGAGTTCCGATTTATTGTGTCAAACGATTAGTTTGGGAATTTGACGATAGTGGCTGCCGTAATTAGTGATATTTTCTTGCATTTTTCTGAAATCGGGGCTCTTTATGTGCTTTTAAGTACGTGAAACTTGTACCTAATATTTCGTTATATATTTAGGTATACAATTTATATTGTTAGGGGTATTTATAAAAACGCAAAACCATATACTTCGAACTTAAAGACCTGTTGCTTTTGTGCAATACCTTAATGTGTGCCGCTCGGCCAGCTTGTTTACAGCCAATACCCACTTGTTGTTACAGCACAGTTTTATAAATTTTTGTTCGTGTTTAATTGTATGTTTTTCTCTCGGTTTCGGCTAGTTTTTTTGGTATTTGATACTTAGTGTAATTATGTCTAAAAAAAATGTAAAATGGGCCTAAAGTTCATGTTTTCGGTTTTCCAAAGGACGTAAGTTTAAGCTTTAAGTCGGACCCTTCATGGGCTGCTTGCTTGAAATTGCCAAATACTGTTTTAATGAACTTGATATGAATTATGTTCTCTTATGGCTATAGTTTCAGCAGCCGATATTATATTAAAAAAACTGATTAATGAGTTCGAAGATTCATTTTCGGATATTTTCAATAAAAAGTCTTTTCTTTGTGACTTGTTGTTAAACTATCTAAATAAAAACACCCTTTTGTAAAAATCACCTAAAAATTGATATTTCAAAAAATTTTCATAGCAGCACACTTCTTAATAATTATTGTTCTAAATATAATCATATTCTTTTGAGTAAAAAAAGGAAACCGGAGACTTAAGATCTGTCATAGTTAGTCTGTTTTTGGATATTACATTCCAATTTTTGACAGCTAACACCGGTTTACCTGTCATATATACAAGGTTGTGCTCATGATAAAAAATTATGCTTAGGAGACATCCCTAATAAGATACCTAAATTTCATCCAAATATCGCGGGTAACCAATTTCCATTTAAATATTGCGGGGTCCTTTGGATGAAGAAAACACACTACCAAATTTGACATTACTATTACCTATTATGACATCTTTATACCTATAGTGACATTTTACCACCTACTTATTTTGATAAACTGGATATTCATGGATATATGTATGCGGAAAAGGGTAAGTAAGTAAACTGCAATTTAATTTTTGTTTTTAAAAAATGAGTAAAAAACATTATCAGTCATAATAGTCGCGCTTAGCCCAATTACGTTTCAAAGTATACATATAAAAAAGTTAAATTTACAAAAAAAAAAACAAGCTTTTATTATATTTTTTCGAGTTTTTTACATCTAAAATGTGTACTTAACTGTAAAATTTTAAAAGAAATTGCACATTTACATATACGCCTGTAAATAACGTTTGCCTAAGTTTGTTGACGTCACGCGTAAGCCGTGAGGCCTTTTGGTATTGGTCAGGGTTCCAAGTCAACGTTGATTTGAAATCGTAAGACTGATCATCAACAATTGTGAGTAATCGGCAGAAACATGCAATATCGGATTTAAAATTTTGATTAAAAATATATTTTCAGTAAAACTAATTCGTGCTATATCAAAATTTAATATATCTAACACTTTTTAAACAAGTAAACTTTTCTTCCAACGTCTAACAGCTGATGTAAACACGCGTTAAACCAACAGTTGATTACCAATAATACCAGTGCCAAAAATAAAAATTAAATGCGGAACTACTACAAAAATAAAGCTTTTCATTTGTTTTGTAAATGGAAAATAAATTATTCATTATTTAGGAACAATAAAAATTAAAAGCAAAAACTAAATAAAATATTTGTGACAATTGTAAATAATTATGGCATTTGCCACTATTATCTATTAAGGCTCTTTGTTAATAATAACGCTTCCAAACTGTTGCTTTCAATTCTTGCCTGTTTTATTTAAATTTATTTGCGAAAATGTTCTCTCTACAATTGCACTTAAATATGGAACACATAATAAATCAAAAATAAATTGAACTAATTTAGGAGTTCTGTGATATCTAATTTAATTTCAGATAACCATTTCCAAAATTTCGTAACATCTTCATCAACATTTAAATTAAAATCAGTAAAATTTAAATTTATTAACTGAATATTCTAATCCTGGAAAACCGCATAATCTGGAGGAATCAAACTTTTGAAAAGTGATATGAGCAGATCATAACAAAATATTGCATCGATCTGATTCAAAGTGCCGATGTAGTGATTTTTCTTTTTTGATTTTCAGTTTGAGAAATTTAATTTAAACGTACTTGCTTTAAAAAAGTTATGTAACAATGTTCTGTACGAGATAGGGAAATGCCAGAAAATCGAGGTTAAATTGAAGCATGCAAAAAATACAAAGTTTTCAATATTTCGGCAATTTCAAGAGTTTGAATAGACAGTTATTTTTTTGAAGAATTATGGGAAATTTAAGGAAATAAATCTTCCAATATTTTGACATGACGTTTAGGTTAAAATATGTAGATTCGTTTATTTAATTTCCTGAAATTTCATTTAAAACACAATTTGAAGCCGGGAAATGGGACAGGATCGGAGGATTTTCATTTTTCAAGCGATAAACTGCGTTTTCTGTCGATTTTATGGAAGATTTACTTTGTGTGAAGTTGTGGCAACTAATTTCAAAATATAGAATGATCGCAAAAAATACTTGTATTTCATAACATCAATCTTGCATTGTTTTCACTTCTGTCGAATGGTCTTATCCTTAACCACACACCGTTTTTTTTTACCGATTCTGGCAGAATACATTTTAGATTCTAGATTCCATGAGAACATGTCAGGCTGAAACAATAGCTACACATGATGCTGTAATATTTGCAAAACAAAACATATGCTGACTCTAAAATTGCTATACAAAACAAATTAAGTGCCTCACCTTTATAAGCACACAACTGAAGTGAAACTTCTGAACTTTTGCCCCCGGTTTCGACACTTTTTTTTATTTTTGTTTTTGTTTTTTTTTTCAACTTTTTTTTCGATATGTAAACCGCGTTTCTCTAACTTTTTTTATAAGTTTTGTTCTCTTTTAGTTTCATAATACTTTTATTAACTTGCCGATCAATTTTTGTACGTATTCTATGAATCTTTTCTTCTTATTTCGTTTTATAATCGTTTTATTAACTTTCCGAACAATTTTTTCCTTCTTTTATTATTATTTTTTTATTTTCTTTTCTGGTTTTACAATACTTTTATTAACTTTCTGAAAAATCTTTTACTTTTTTTATTATTTTTTGCTTATTTCGTTTTATAATACTTTCATTAACTTTCCGAATATTTTTGCGGTTTTTAAATTTTTTTCCCATTTTTTCAAAAAAAAAATTTCATAAAGAGAAAAACTTCCAATTTTTGCCATCCCCGACCTTGTAGCTGAACTCCTTCGCATTTTTTTCGCCGAAAATCGCGTTTCTCTAACTTTTTTCTCTTATGTCGTTTTATAATATGCATGTTTATTAACTTTCCGAACAATTTTTTCGAAAATTTTTGGGTATCCGGGGAGGTGGGGGGTGGAGTATGATTCCCCCACTAATGACCCAGTGACACGAGGTCATCGCTTGTCAGATTTTCGATCCGGGGCTCCGTTGCAGAGATATCGGCCAAAAACGTTAGGTTAGAGCCGCAGTCCCCCCATATGATCAAATGTAACCCCCCGTGAGGCGCACTTAAATTTTGACCCCGCAGCTCTTCCCGTTCTCCCGAAATTCGTTAATTTAAGTTTTTTTTTCTCCTCCCCTCTCCTAAGTGAACGGGGGGGATCTAGTTTTCGTCCAGGATCCTCATTTTATCCTGGCTACATGTCCTGAAAATTTCAGCCCTCTAGCTATACTGGAACATGCTTAATATAATAATTAACTTTGATAAGCGTTTAATTTTTTCTGACTTTACCCTCGCTAAAAAAGTTTCAATTCAAAAATTATAAATATTCATTAGAAGCTTTAACTAATTACTGGACTCTTGAAATTAAACGTATGATTTCTCTGGCAATATGAATGATTTTGATATAAAAATCGCTTGGATTCCAGGTCATTCGGATATTCCTGGCAATATGGAAGTAGACAAACTAACCAAGATAGGTAAAGATTTTAACATTCCTAAAGTTATGTTTTTGGACTTCGTATAATTAAAGCAGATATTTATAAACATTCTAGAGATAATTGGAAAACTTTAGTACACGATAAAAACTCAAGCCTTCCCATTTCCTGATCGAGGACATGTTGGACTAAGCACGGACCATTTTTGACTATAGAATATTGATACAAAATAACAATTAATAAGCATGAGCGATATTGGGAGTGTGGTTCTGTTGAAGACTTAGATCACTTTTTTTTGGAGTGTCCAATTAATTTCCTTCCTAATCTTGTATTGTTCCGTATAAAAAATGTATTGCAATGAATTTCCCTGCTCCTATACCGATATATACAGTTTTATCCCAGTCAGATCAAGAGTCGATCAAATTGATAATGTCATTTCTTAATGTAAATAAAATTCAACTATGAACTGTGATGCTCAGCTCAATTAATATTTGATTTTGTTTTAACTTCCCATTATCCCATTGTCTGTGCCTGTGATGTTTTTGCCCGATGTACCTTTGTTGTGTTTGTTTATATTAACAAAGCTTTAATAATTGCTACAGTCAACATAATAATACCATTCACAGAACTTTAAAATCCAGTAAGTGGAATCAAGTCAATGGCCTCGATATAGTCCAGAGCCAGTCAGCATCGAGGCCACCTCCAAATCGTGCTGGCAATTGCCTCGTAGCTCATAAATCAAGCAATTGAACTCTAAAAGCTTAACCTCAAAGAATTTTGTTTTGACGTTTTACAAACAGATTTTCTTATTTTTATGATAATGCTGTAAAATATTTAAGCCTTGCCATTTATCATTTAATGATTAAATAAATAAATATCTATAAATTTCATCACACAGCAATTTAACATGAATGAAAACAACACAACCCCCGTTCCCCCAAAATAAATCCAATAAAAACACCGACACAAAACAATGATTATTCAAATCCGGCAGGAGCAACTGTCAGGAATTCGCAGTATAAGCCCTGCTTAAATCCGCATAGTGAGCGTTAAACGTTGGTGGTTTCAGCGAACGAGCATCCCCCTATCCCGGGGGTGGCTACATGCACGCTCAGCCGGATATAATTTGTATTGGCCAGATTTACGCCCTGGGGCCCTGTAATGAACGCACAATTGTCGGCTTAAGTTTGATTGCCCCCTTCGGCCTGTACGCGGAGGCTGCAATCCTGCGTTCCGCTGGGGGGCGCGTTACTCCTACGAACCTCAATATTAAACGGTTCGGCTTGCAATAACTGGTGTTAACACGTGCATGTCGTGATCGAAAGAAAAGGGAATATTTATGACTCTATTTGTACTTTTACGCCCGGATTTTCAATTGTATAAAATGACATTGAAGTTAATGATTATGATACCTAGCTAGATTTAAATATCCTCCAACTGCTCGGTTCAGACTACAAGTAACGGGACTACGAACTGACTGCAAAGTTAATATTTAATTATACTTCTTTATAACTGATATCAATGCTAAGTTAAGTTAGTTTTTTTTGCTAACATCCCAAACGATTGGCATTGACCCGATATTTTAAACCAAGAATAGGGGAGATCCGGGTACAATGACCATACTGGTGCAGTGGTCCCTTCTTCATGAATCGCTTTATAATTTCTTGGCAACACTGAATCTCGCATGTAAATCTTAATTTTTTAACCAGCATCGAGTTTGTTCGTGTTTAACCGACTTGAGACACGATAAAGTTACATTTCAAGAAACTATAAAGTTGCTATGTTGTCAACTCTGCATAGATTGGAGTTGTGTCTTGAGAATGATGAGTGACAATTCAAATATTTAGAACGTCGGCGTCGGTGCCATTTAGATGAGTCCTTTTGAGGGCTACATATATTATAAAAAAAAATTAAGCGAGTCTGCTAGTACTCGAAACACTGATGTGTAAACATATCCTATATCAACATCATCCACATGAAAATCTAATGTCACCTTAGGCCGCGTGAGGCCTGAATATACGCAACCACTTACTTGAAATTGGTTGCCTATATTCTGGCGTTAAAAAAACACGTTTTACAGCAACGCAACGGTTACAGACAGTCTGCAAAACACATTCCCGTTATAGATACCGCCTGACTTGCGTTGTCTAACGTTTGCATTAGAATGTCTAATATTGCACCTCACGCATAGCCCTCCGCTCTCTACAGAGACGCAAGGAACAAAAACTAACCAAAAGTAACCCAAGGCATGCCCCCAATCAAGAAAAAATGGGATTAAAACTAACCGAAAAAATCAACGCGAGCGAAGCTGCGGGTAAAAGCTAAAAGTGTCCTATGTCCTTTATGAAAATATCTGTACAAAATTTCATGATGATCGGCTGAGTGGGTTATGCGTGAAAGCGTAAGAAACAAACAAACAAACACATTCGCATTTATAATATTAGTTATTCGCATTTTTCGCATTTATAATATTACAGTTAGGATTCTTTAATAATACCTACTGGCAGCTTCAATCAAAGCGGATTAATTGACTGCACAAATTCGACATGAAAATCTAATGCCACGAGGAATAACATCATCAACCTATGGATCCAAATACACTGCGAATATAATATAATAATATATTAAGGGGCCGGCTTGCCCACAATTCAAACCCTATCTTTTATCTTCATCTCTTCCACGTCATCTGCCCGAACTTGCTATCTTTCTCTGACAAAATTTGATTGATGAACGGTCCGGGTTCTAAACTAATACGAGGAGCGATCAGTATATATTTTTGCAATTTATTTCAATGCGTGGATGCAGTACGCTTTAAGTTGGTCATACCCGGTCACATAGGCCTTCACTTTTCCGTCCCCACATATCATTTCCGTCTCATTTGCCGAGATTTAGCTTCATATCGCCGCGTAAGATGTTTACACATAAAAAATCTACCTCAATCGAGAGAACATGCACACGTTAGTAATCGGGTATAATATACCTAATTTTATTAAGTTTCTGAGCAATAGACATTGTTAATGTGTTTTATTAAGTTTTTGACCAATAATAGACGGTGTTATTGTTTTTAACTGAAGTGCTTTCTTTATCATCTCTTCTCATCACCTGACGTAGATCGATCCCGAGTCTGAGCTATATTCCTGCACGCTAACCAAGGCGTGCCAGGCAAATTTGAAATTTTCTCAAAAAAAACATGTGCGCAGTTCACACGCGGTAGAAGTGAAACCTGCATAAAACTAAACCAAGCGGTCACCCATCCAAGTACTAACAACACCCGACGTTGCTTAACTTCAGTGATCGGACGTGAACTACTTTTTACTTTTTACTCTTAAGCAACATGTAACAACTGTATAATTGTGTTCTATCTCATTCTATCGCACGGTATATCCTATAGATCTCTTTCACTGTCGCTTTTTCGTTTCATCGAGTTTCAAATCACACCCGTGCTAAAGAAGTTCTCACTTCAAAGAAATAAAATTGTGCTCTCTGCATAGTACCTATTTTTACCGATCTTCTTCTCTTCTTTAGGAGCCGTCTTCGTTCCGAAGTTTGGCTATCATAAAAGCTATGCGTATTTTTGATACTGCAGATCCATGAGCGTAGACAGGGGGGAGCAGGGGGGCCGTGCCCCCTCCCCTGAGAATTTAACCGATTCATTTTTCAACATACCATTCATGCCATGCCATTCAAGGGAGTGCCGAATCCTTGTTTTTTTGTAACGACTTTTGGGTAAAAATTGGGCGTGGCACCCCAAAATTTCCCGCCTTAGCCTTCGCCTGCGGGTACCACTGCGGCTTTATCTACGGTTCGCCCCCCTGAGAAAAAATCCTGTCTACGCCCATGTGCAGATCTAAACAGTTGGCAGTTGTTGCAATTGTGCCATTCTCTTAAGTTCTTCAACCATGAATTCCTTCTTCTTCCTATGGATCTTTTGCCCATTATTTTTCCCTGGATAATAAGTTGCAGTAACTGGTATTTATCACCCCTCATAACATGTCCCAAGTATTGCAGTTTGCGCTTCTTAATAGTAAGTATCGATTCTTTCTCTTTCTGCATTCTTCGCAAAACCTCCACATTTGTCACTCTCTCTGTCCACGATATTCTCAGTATTCTACGGTACATCCACATTTCAAATGCTTCTAGCCTCTTGGTATCGATCTTTTTCAATGTTCACGTTTCCATTCCGTAGAAAAGAACCGACAGCACGTAACATCTCACAAGGCTTAGATCTCGTCCGCAGAACACCTTCTTCATTTTAGTAAATGTGGCTCTAGCTTTTTCCACTCTGATCCTGATTTCTTCAGAGCTATCGTTATTTTCGTTGATAACAGTTCCCAGGTAATTATATTTTCTCACACGTTAAATTTTTTGACCATGTACGGTTATGTCAGGGAAGTTTTGTGGTGATTCAGATACCACCATTATTTTTGTTTTGCTGATGTTAAGTGATTCACTGCATTCTACTATTCTGTTAATTAGTATCTGAAGATCTTCTGGAGTTTCTGCAATTACAACCGTATCATCGGCATATCTTAAGTTGTTTATTGGGATGCCATTTATTTTAATGCCTATATCTTGCTCTGAAAGTGCTCTGTTTATGATGTCTTCTGAGTATAGGTTGAATAAGATAGGTGAAAGTATACATCCCTGTCTTACGCTTTTCTTAATCTCGATTTCCTCCGTTGTCTCTTGCTCTATTCGAAAATTCGCTTTTTGGTTATAGTAAATCTTGGAAATAATCCTGATGTCCCATTTATCCAAGCTTTTTTCAACTATCAGTCTCATTAGATGATCGTGACGTACTTTATCGAACGCTTTGTTATAGTCAATGACGCACATATATATATTTTGGTTCATATCTAGACATCTTTGGCACATGACGTTAAGTGCAAATAGTGCTTCTCTTGTTCCAAGTCCGTTCCGAAATCCGAATTGAGTATCACCAATATCCACATCTAGTTTTCTGTGAATTCTTGTGTAAATCACTTTGAGGAATACTTTTAATGTGTGTCCCATTAGGCGTATTGTGCGATGGTCAGTGCACTGTTTTGCATTTGCCTTTTTTGGTATGGTGACAAAAGTTGACAGGAGCCATTCCTTTGGTATTTCTCCTGTTTTGTAGATGCAGTTAAAAAGGTCGACTAGAGTATTCACTGAATCACCTTCCGCAAGCTTGAGAAGTTCCGATGTAAGCCCGTCTGGACCCGGTCATTTACCATTCTTCATTGTTTTTATAGCGTATAGTACTTCTTCTTTACTTATTTCTGGTCCTTCGTCGCCTTGTATGCTATCTATATTATGTTCTTGTCTTTCATCGTCGAACAATTCTTTTACATAATTCTTCCAAGTCATAAGCTTTTGTTGTAGCTCGGTTATTATTTCTCCACTTGCGTTGCATAATAGATTGGGATGCTTCCGTTTCTGTATACCTGCCAATTCCTTTATCTTTTTATGTAGGTTAAAAGTGTCATGTTTTAGTTGCAGTTTTTCAATTTCCTCGCATTTTCTTTCATAAAAAGTTTCTTTAGCTGTCCTTATTTCGTTTCTGATTTGTTTGTGTACTTCATTATATTTTTATCTGCATTTTGTCTTACAATGTCTTCGCTCTTCCATCAGTCCCAAGATTTTTTTCTGTTATCCACTCTTGTCCCTTTTTCTGTTTCTCTCTGGTAAGCAAACTCTGGGCAGGTTTTATTGTGTCCTCTTTTAAATCTTGCCACTTGTCTTCTACATGCGTGTTCCGTGTCTTTGTAGAAAGCAATCGTAAGTTATCATTGATATGTCATTTTAGATCTTCTTTGATTTTTGGGTCTTGTAAGCGGCTGGTATCTATCTGATCTATTTTTATTTTTTGTGAAGGTTTTTTGAGTTTAATATGTACACGCGCTATCAGGGGGTTATGATCTGAAAATACATCTGCTCCCGGATAAGCCTTAACTGATCTTATAGAGTTTCTGTAAAGCTGATTTACTAAGATATAATCTATCTGATTCCTAACTGTATTCTGACTATTGTGTTGAGGGGATGTCCATGTGTACAGTCTCCGTTTGGGTAGCTCATAAAATGTGTTTGAAATTATCATGTCATTTTCTTGGCAGAACTGTAACATTCTGTTTCCTCTGTCGTTTCTTGACCCGTGGCCATAGTCTCCCACATATTTTCCGCTTTTTCCTTTCCCAATTTTGAA
This sequence comes from Pissodes strobi, assembly GCA_016904865.1. Lineage (NCBI taxonomy): Eukaryota > Metazoa > Arthropoda > Insecta > Coleoptera > Curculionidae > Pissodes > Pissodes strobi. The sequence goes on from MU185547.1 coordinate 161,392, forward strand.
GTCTCCAAGGATGAGTGTGACGTCTCTTGGCTTTATAGACTTTAGAACTTGATTGATTTGTTCATAAAACTGCTCAATCTCCTCATCTGATTTTTCTGCAGTAGCAGCATAGATCTGTATAATATTAAGTTTTGCGGTTTTTATTTGCAGTTGTAAGAGTAGGATTCTATCTGACACTGGTGAAAAATGAATGACAGAATGCGTCATTCTTGTTGAAACGACAACTGCTACGCCATATCTATGATGCTGGTCTTCATTTCTTGAGAAATTGATCACATCGTTGCTTGTCGGGAAGTTGCCTGCACCTAACCACCTTGTATCGCTGATGCCTAAGATATCGATGTTTAATCTTTGCATCTCCTGTATGACGTTGTGCATTTTTCCAAGCTCATACATACTTCTGACGTTCCATGTACCAATATTCATTGTATTATTGGTTGTAGTTTTGACACAGGGATTTCGCCGTATGCGACCTGAGAGGCCCTGTTGTCTTGAGATATACCTCTCCTGCCGGATCTTGGTTTCCCTCCATGATCAGTACTAGAAATCATTTCGTTTTGCACAGCCATGATAATTGTACTAGAGATATCTATTAGGATCTTTAATGCAGTGGTTTCTCCTTGCCTTCTGCATCCTTATGCCGTTGATCATTCCTTGGTTCCTTCGCCTTTATCGATGTATGTCCTTATATATAAATGTGAAACATAGTCACACTTCCCTAAACCTTACACAAAGCGGAGGCACGAATTTGCTTTATGTAGTCAAGATTGATCCAGTCCAAAACCTCAGACAAACTTGGCAGACATCTTTTGTAATTTAATTCATACGAAAAGCAAAAATGATGTAAAGGCTTTAGACTGGAAAATAAAATCAATAATTTCTTCAAGTAAAACACCAACATAGCCAACGTCCTTGTTCCAGAAGTCATGCCATTTCTTCAGTTCTTCATCATTAGCCGACTAAAAAGCCAAAAACAGGACTCCAAAAACAGCCTCACAAAACTGAACGCATTTCCGGTAATCCCTAAAAAATTGACAAGATTGGAACGTCGCGAAATATAAAACGTCAAATCACATATAAACTCGGCTTTAAATGTATTGCCAACATAACGTCATGAAATTAAAACCTTTAGCTTTTCAACTCACGGTTAAAAATAATCTAGAGAAATATTTGTATTAAATTAACTGTGAGTTATCGTAAACTGTGAGTTGTGGAACTGATACTGCATTTTTTTATCGACTTCTGAATTATAGGAATTGTTGTAAGACTTCAAAGTTGCAACCCAAATAAAATAATGAATTATGACTGGACAGCTAAAAAGCAAACATTTTCTGAAAATTATCTAAGAAGTTCAACTTTTAGGAGAAAATTTAAAACAATGATTTTTCTCGTAGAGATATAAGATGTCTCTTCAACATCCACTTTACTTCACTCTTGAATTCTTGATGAACTTAGTTGATTTATATTTTCGACGTAAATAACTCTCAAAGAGACTATTAGAGATTTCAAAATTAATTGAGTGATATTTTAATTGCACTTGCTGGAAAGTAATATTGATACGTGTATGAACTGATTGCAATTAGCCCATTAGATTAGTTTGGATTTGGCAAAATGTCTGACGTTTTCAAGCCTTTGTGGTTTGGCAAACTTAACTGGAAGCAATATAAATTCGTTGAATTTTAATTTCCCTCTGTTGAAGCTATTTAAAAATATATCCGAATATCTTTCATTCCCTGTAAATAATTTCATATAGAAACATCATTGTATGTGACACGACGATAGTAAATTACAGCGTTATCGGTGAAAGTTTGGCCCTTATCAGACTCTAATCGTGTCGATAAAGTTGGGTGCGGTGAGAAACTAAATAAATAAACAAAATTTTTCGTAGATGTATCACCAGCATTTACTTAGGTCTTCAAAAAAATATTTTTAATATTTACGTTATTAAAGATAATATTTTAGATTATTGTTCATTGAAAACGCAATTAGTCCCAGTATAGGCTTTAAAATGTATAAAAATACATTTCGCTTAAATTTGTTTACTTAGATAAAACTAAAAATAAATAGGTGATTTCCACTTCAACTATAGCATACTTTTCTGGTATTAAAATACGAAAAAATTGAAGGAAAAATATATCATGCACAGAAACATTATATTCATACAGTCAATTTTCCCAATTTTCCCTAACCCAAACTAACGGGTGACATGTACCTAAATTTGTTGGAAAACACTATTGACCCAGCTTTAACAAATGCCATTGATGCAATTCGTTCGCCCCATTCTATGCGCTTTCTGTAAGGCAGGTTTTGGAACATTTTCCAGGCAGATGTATTGGAAAAAGAAGCCATATTGAGTGGCCCGCAAGATCTCCTGATCTGTCACCATTGGATTTTTCTCGTGGGACATTTAAAATCTAAAATGTATACAGCCAAATCCAATTGTTTAGATTTGCTATACGACAAGTTTTTGTAACTCCCAAAATATTCCATAATGGTCGCGAACATTTCGAACAGTGCCTTTGTAATTGCGTGGAGGTTGGAGGCGAACATTTCAACATTTACTTCATTGACAAAAGTGGTTAGAAATTTTGATACTTTTGCATTAAATTTTTTTTCCGTATTTCTCACGAACTACTCAATCGATTCCAACGAGCATGCAGCGGTGAAAGCCACCCCGTCGTAAAGGTTCGAGCCAAAGGGCTGAAAATATGAAAAAAATTGTCCCCCTGAAAACTAAGATTTACGTGTCCGAGCATATTTTCATTTATTCATTTACATGGGTGGAAAGTTTTCGATGCGCCACCTTGTATAGTTACCTCGCAAAAACGTGACGTCCTATTATGACTATAGTTCCCTACTCATAATAGGATATATCAACCTATTATTTTTTAAATAGATATTCCCAATAATCCGACAATAACGTAACACCAATCCAAACGCAAAATGACGCGCTGCATTTTCCAGATTATAGAAAATAAGTATGAATGACGTCTTTGACGTTGAACGTGTCGTTCGGGCCGTACGGTTACTTTGATGAAGTGGCCACCGTGACAGCGCCACAATGACAAAGGGCTTTGCACTTTTAATCTAGTGCACTTTGTCACAACCACGGTTTGCTTGGATACATGCTAACAATCGTCATTACAATGATAATAGGCAGGGTTCGAGCTGTTTGGGTTTAATCATAAAGCGTATAGCGTCTTGTAAGTGACAAGGCTTCAAATGAATATAATCGCAAAAAAAACACGCATAATAACGTGCAAAATGATCTGGTTTGGAATTTGCTGAAGCTTATAACATTATTTAAGTTTTTCAATATATAGACATTTTGGGATGGATTTAAACGTATTATAACTTCTAGGGCCTGGGGAATAATCTGTAATAAGCGCTCAATGGCTTTTATTGAACTGCCATGGATTATATATATTTCGGTGCAAATTATTTAAAACTTGGAATTTTTTTTAACACGACTACAAAGAATAGAAGTATCCTATATTATGCGACCGCCTTATACTTAATGCGACAGCAGAACGGTTGATCTTGTATAGGCTCGCCTACTGCTTATTTTAGTAATCCTTATTGTTGTAGTTGAGACTTGACCTATCCGTCAATTCCCTTACACAAAACCGAAGAGATTAAACAACATTAGACACATCCAAAAGAACAATACACACCAAACAGAACAATCCCTATGCTCTCCCCGAAGATATAAAACAAATCATCAGGGAGAGAAATTTACATAAAAAACGAGCGAAACTGACAGGATACCCACGCGCCAACACACAGACAAATGAACTTACTATCAGAATAAGTACCCTAATAAAAACACACAAAAACGATAAGCGGACTGAGTGCCTTACCACACTAAGTATGGACAACTCTATCTGCAAAATATCCATGCGCCTTCAAGCCAAAAGAAAAGTGTCAGGTCCTAATCTCCACGGTCTGAGAGGTCTACTCTAGCGACGTGAAAGCAGACTAGCTGAAGTAGCAATTCAGCTTAGCCTGAGGAGCGCAGGACATACCTGTGGAATGTTTTAGTGTGCCTTATTTCGCCAATGGGTGCATTTATACGCTCTGAATAAATATTTAAGAATATACGTCATATTGCTAGTAAAAAAAAATCCTGTGAAACTTTACATGCCTATACCACTACGAGAAGGAAATCCAAATTTCTTGTACTGGTAGGTCATTATGTTGTGTATAGACTGTGACATTTTAAGTTGTATATGTATATTTTTTTCACATAATTTTGTAAAAAGTGTAATAAAGTGACCTAGTGTGGGTGTCTTGATACACTGTCTCAAGTCACCCCCTAGTGAACTGTGGGTGTCAAACAATGAATTTATAAGTTGTATTTTTGTTGCAGAGAAAAATATCAATGGGAAAATACAAAAGAAAGTTTGGTAGCAGGAAGTATGCAGATTATGATCCCAGAAACTTGGATCTAGCCGTAGAGGGACGGAGAAGGGAAGGTAGATCACATAGATATTTATAGAAGGAAAATATGGAATACCTAGATGCACAATTCAGAGGAAAGTAAACAATCTTCACATGCGCAATCCGGGGGGTCAGACAATTTTGTCAGATCAGGAAGAGCAGGTAATAGTACAAAACATAGATGTGGCTTGTCGATGGGGATTCCCATTTACGGCAAACGACGCAACGTTAGAGGCCTAATGAAATAATATCTTGACAAGCTAGGGGTTCGAAAATTTTAAAATGACAACTGGCCTGGTAAAGACTGGATGCGTGGCTTTTTGGGAAGACATCGGCAAATACTAAGCTCACGCTGGTGTGAAAATATTAAGCGCTCAAGGGCTGGAGTCAACTCAGATACTATTAATTCATATTTTAATGAACTTGAAAAAAGTCTTGATCTTATAGTAAATTACAATGGAACTAATATATCAGACGACCCGGGGAAAAGCAAAGTAATTGCCAGACGTGGAAGCAAACATGCTCATCGAATTGTAGACTCATCAAGAACTAGCCATTCAGTTATGTTTGCGGGCAGCGCATCGGGAACCCTGTTGCCAATTTACATTGTCTATAAGGCAGAGAATCTTTACTCCAGTTGGGCATCAGGGGGACCCCCTGGAACTCGGTGAAACAAAAGTAAGTCTGGGTGGTTTAACGAGGCTCTTTTCGAAGACTGGTTTTTTACAGTTGCGCTTAGATATTTTAAAAAATTTCCAAGAGAGACCACGAAAGCCTTGATGGGAGATAACTTGGCGAGCCATCTAAGTATAAACGTTACTCAGTCTTGCGTAGAGAATAACATAAAATTTATTTTGTTACCGCCTAACTCTACAGGTGTTTGTCAACCACTGGACGTGACATACTTTAAGCCTCTCAAATCATCTTGGAGAACTGTCCTCTTAAACTGGACACTCAAAAATAAGGGAACTGTCCCAAATGATGTTTTTACTCGCCTTCTTTCTAAGTGCCTACAAAAACTGGATGAAAATGGGAAATCTGCACTAAATCTTCAAGCGGGTTTTAGGGGAAGTGGAATTTACCCCATAAATCGAAACAGTGTTCTAAAACGTTCACCATCAAGCGAAAATGAAAACAATGAACCGGACAACGCCGTTATTAATAACGCTTTTGAAGTATTTTTAAGGAACTTGTACAACAAAGAAACGTAACCAAAAACACAAAAACTTTCAAGACAAAAATTAAATGTTAAATCAGGTGCCAGTGTCACAAACGTAGAAAAAAACGCAGCTTTAGAAGCAGAAACCAGTGAAACAGATGTTGAACAAAATGAAGTTTTAACTCCAACAGACATCTACACAAACCCAGTAACTTCCACATCAAAAGGTAAAGGAGCAAAAAACACATATTTGAAAGATGATTCCGATGAATCCATTCCGTCATTTACAAACAAAAGTAAAACAAAATCAAAACGACGAAAAATTATCTCTGACTCAGATTCTAATTCAGATGCATGGACTGTACACGATGACTCAGACAGCCCCGAAAATTTTGAGAGAGAAGAAGAAGAGCAGTGGGCCTAAAGAACCTCAATATTGACGAATTTCTTCTGGTAGAGTTTGATTATAGTTCTCGGGGCAAAAAAACGGTTCCAAAAAAATTTATTGGACAAATTTCTGAAATTAAAAGCAACTATCTCTTTGTCTATATATTTTTACGTAAAAGCGAGAACGCAAAAAACATCTATGTTTTTCCCGAAATCCCAGATTCTGCAAAAATAAATATCTCTCAGATAATTTGGCGTTTAAAACCAAACTTTATTAAACGTGGAAGGCATAGTTTTTCGGTTGAAATATAATGGTAGTTCCTCTTAATGTTACCTTTATTATTATTATTTTTTATTAATGCAGTACCTACCTATTTAAGTTGATATATATTTTTTATGTGATTTACTTTGTGAAAGACTGTGTTTTGTTAGAAATCAGCATAATGTATTTGTATGATTACCCATTTTCATAAATAACTAATGTTCCTGTAATAACCAAAGCTAATACAAGATATTTTGCTAAATAAGCATGTTTCTTTTACTACCTACCTATTTTTTCTGCTGAAAAACCTTCAAATCATTTTTAAAAACATTTTTTGTGTCTCAAGTCAAGATCTACTCTTTTAACTTGAGTTTCCCGTCTAAAATCAGCAGTGTCTCAAGACACCCGGAAGGGAGGGTGCACTAAAAAAATATATAAAATCGGTAGCCAGATATTAATCAACTTTGATGTTAGGAATCGATGCTATAGACCAAGACTCAAACTTTGCCACCACTTTCATTACAAACTGACCAATACTTTCGCAGATATACAGTCATTCAAATGTCAAAACCGTCTCAAGCGACCCGACCTGACGGTAGACCACGAGGCCATGATAGACAGAGTATACAGAGAAATAATATCAACAGAAAATGAAGAACTGAACGACGAGATCCCCAATTTCATCTCCATCTTAGACAACAAAAAAGCCCCGGACCAGGAAAACCGCCAAAATAATCATCATCCCGAAACCCAACAAAAACCTCATCTTTCATTAAAACTGGCGACCTATAAGCTTAATCTCCTTCATCAGGGATAGATTAATGCTTGACAGTATCAACACACATATAACTGAACATAACATACTACTAGACGAACAATTTGGATTCAGAAAAGGACACTCAACAGACCTACAAGAAGTACGTATTCTTGCTGCTAATTCCCTGAACACGCCAGAAAAATGGAAGAAAAATAAAATGGCCTTTCTCCGACTGGTTTAGTGGCTTTTTAGTAATGTCTATAAGAAAACCAGAAGCAACAAGTTTAATGAGGACAAGCAGCTTCAACAGAATAAATGTTGGCGCGTTTTTTGATAATTTTACTGCTGTCATGTCCAAAAATCACTTTCAAGATCACCAAATTTGGAATGTGGACGAAACTGGCGTCACTACCGTGCAAACTCCAGACCGAATTGTTGCAAGATGAGGATACAAGCAAAATGGTTCTATATAGTTTCTGCGGATAGGAGAATCCTTGTTACTATAGCGAGTTCAGTTTCAGCTGTCGGAGATTCAATTGCCCTTTATTTTATATTAAACTTTTTTAAATTCAGCTCCACTCGGTTCAAACGGTGGAGCCAATCCATTAGGTGGATGCCAGAACCACATTTCATGGACTGTCTTAAACACTTTCATGTCAAAGTGGTGTGGAAACGCCTTGCTTACTTTTGTTAGACAATCATGGTTCCCATTTAGGTATGGAATGACTTAATTTTGCTAAAGAAAACGGCATTGTCATGCTTTCTTTCCACCCCCATTGCCCTCACAAGCTCCAACCTCTAAACAGGACAGTATTTGGCCCTTTTAAAAATATTATAAATACAGCTTGCTATGCATCGATTCTAAACAACCCTGGTAAAACCATGACGATATACGATATTCCTTCAATTATTTCCACTGCTTCTCCTTTAGCATTTATTCCTAACAATATCCAGTCCGATTTAGAGTATCTGGCGTATTTCCCTCCTACAACAGAGATATTTTCACGGATGCAGCAGATTTGATAGGCCAGACTCTGACATCCTACTGAGGCAGGGAGTGTGGGACTGGCTTCCTGGAGGAATACCCACTAAAACTACACCGTCACAGTTGCACCATGGATGTCTCTGAATACAACAATGGTTACAGGTAATTTACCGTAAGAACCAATATTTATGGTATTATGATTCACTGACACTTGGTGTGCACCCTCTGTAACCTATGGAGCAGAAGAACATACAGTTGCAGAAGGTAATGTGGAAAATGAAGTAGCCGAAGAACCAAGCAGCGAGGGTGTTCACGACGTTGAACCTACAATTTTATTATTAAAGATTTTCCTTCAACTAGTGCAATACAAGAACCGGATAGGGCGGCTTCTAGCAATAACTCTGGAGGAAAAAATGCAAAGTGAACGTGAAGATCCTTGTTGCAGTGATTTAGGTAAGCGTCTTAAAGTGGCACTTGAAAATACTCCATGGCCTCGGCTAGAAAAACGAATTGAGTCAGCAAACGTAAAAGTGCCATACTTTCTGACACTCCAGTCAAAGACCAGTTAGAGGCAGAAATAGACAACCATCTAATAAAGAAAGACAATAAGAAACAAGTAAAAACAAGTAAAGAGGGCCGTATTCAGTGAAGGAAATCAAGAAAAAAAAATGAGAACGATCTGACAAGGGATAATATTATTGCTTAGTGTGCCTTGAACCATTTTCCAACAGTGTTCCAAATGAACAATGGGTAAATTGCAGACTGAGCGGTGTTTGGTCTTATGAGGCATGCACTGCTAAAGTAGAATATTAAATTTGTCAAAACTGCGACAGTGATTGATTCTATTTTATTTTGAATTGTGCTTACGTGTTCTTTAATTGTTCATTTATTTTCATGTGGTTGCATTCGCAATAAAGTATTTTTCTAGACTATACTTTGCGCTGTGATATTATGCCCTATTGTGCGAGCTCAAGGGCGATACGGTTTCAGGAAGGAATTCTAAAGTGGTTGCAAAGACAGGTCGCAAACAAGTAGACCGTATTACTTCAGCAGAGCGAGCGGGGCATCCCCACAACAGCAGTAATTTGCGCCTCTGCTGAGGGGAACTTTGTGCCGCCTCAACTCATCTTCAAGCGTAAAAAAATGAAGGATGGAGCGCCGCCTGTGGTGACTTTTCTTGCAATGAGTCAGGATGGATGAATACCGAGGTATTTTCAGAATGGTTTGATCATTTTTTACATCATACAAAGCCCACCGCTGAAGGTCCAGTCGTTTTGTTCTTAGACGGACAAAATTTTCATACGAAAAATTTAAAAGTAATTTTAAAGGCAAGGGATTCACGTTACGATAATATGCCTCCCTCCCCACACGACTTATCGTCTTCAGCCCTTAGATGTGGCAGTTATATTTCCCCTAAGTCGTTACCTTGGCCAGAGTTAAGAAAATTGGCTTAATAACCACCCAGGTCGAACAGTTTTGGTTTTCCAAATGAATGCGATATTCTGTGAAGCTTATTTAAAAACTGGCATGTTTCCCTATAATGATAACCTTTTCGCGGTAGCTGAAGTAACTAATATTAACACACCGGTTATGGCTCCTGTTCCAGAAAACGAACTAGTTCAAGACTTGGCAACCCAAGATAATAACTTAGAATCTATTCCCAGTACAAGAAGCGCTTACCATTCCAGAGCCGATCTCCACCAAGATTCACTGGAAATCCGCAAATGCACTCCAGAACCTAATAAAATCATTCTGTAATTTTGCCAAGATTCAAGCACTTTTGGCGTAGCAGGCCTGCCAATAGCTTCAGTCTCTAGCCCTGGTAACATACGCCCTGTTTCCAAATCACCTTTAGAACTTCGATTAAATCTCCCGAAGATTCAGAAACGACTTTTCCCGTAGCAAGCCCTTTCTTCATACGACCTATTCCAAAAATGTCTGGTGCTAGGAAAATTACCACAAGAAAAACAGGAAAATCTGCTATTATAACAAGCAGCTCATATAAAAATGAATTAGAAGAAGATCTTAAGAAAAAATAACAAGCTGACGCAATGAAGAAAAGCAGAAAGGAAAATAAAGAGCAAAAGCACAAAGAAATCAAAGTGCATAGGCTCCTCAAAGAATGCACCTGAAAATGATAATGTTTCGACTTCGACATCCAGCTCATCACAGGAAGATGGCGACACGCAGTGTATGGTTTGTGGTAAAAAATATGCAACTTCATTTAATGAAGGATGGATCCGATGTTCCTCCTGGGCCCATGACGCCTGCACCGGTGTCGACGAGAACGACGACAATTACATATTATGTGATGTTAATTGTAAAACTAGTTTTTATATTCCACGAAAAAAATTAGTTTATTAAAATTTATATTAACCTTATACGTTTATGCAAACGGAGCAAAATGATTATTTTTTTAATTTTAGGTAGGTACCTATTTGCGTTTCATTTAGTTTTCTTTTATCAAACTTCTTTTAGCGGGGCAAAATAATTACTTTTAGGTTTTTCACGGTTTTATATTTTTAGAGTGTTATTTAGTATTTTTTTTCTCAATAAAATTCTTAGAAAATTACTGATTAGTTTTATATTTACAAATTTAGCATTAGAAAAGAAAAGCAAGAAAATTTAATTTACTTTACACAGGGAATCATTTTACCCCAAGTAGCGGAGCAAAACGATTACTTTGCATATATGTATACATACTTGTTAAAATCTCAAAATCAACTTGACCAAAAAATATAAAAATATAAACAAAATATGAAATTACATGCTTGCAAATATACTAACTCCTAACTCTCAGTGGATGTGACATCTAAGACCAAAACTATTAGGGGGATCTTCTTGCCCCGGTCTCTCCTAAATCAATATGAATGATTTGTGACTTTTGCCCTTTTGCTCGCGCACTAGTGAACATTGGTATACACTTTTCCAAAATTTAAATGTTGTCTTTTTTTCCCTTTTAATTATGCGGGACAACCCACCCCACCTATTGTGACAACAAACCACATAGTGGGGAAAGTCGTCACAATTATCATTGACAATGTGTTTACTAACATCTTAGCTGAGGGATCCTTACCAAGCTCACTTCCATTTAATCACCTCTCTGACCATGATGGTATATTGTTTCCTTTTTCTCTTAATCCTGGGTGTAAGACCAGGCAGACTAAAAAAAAGAGTTAACTATAGACCTGTGACCGGGGAGGATGGATCTGTTTTCCTTATATAATACCATAGAAAATGCGACCTTTATAGATGATGCAGACATCAATCTTGAGCTGATGTTTCAGATTCTCATTCATACTATTACTGATGCTGTTGAGAGATGTTTTCCGCTAAAGTCTAGAATGATGGGCAAGCATGACCGGCGGGTACAGGTGAATTGGTTTGGTGAGGAGCTCAGGCGGATGCGTGAGATACTCCACACTCTCTACTCCATTAATCGGAGAGACCCAGTTTTATCTCCAGCTGAATGGCTATAGGAATAGATATCGGGCTAAGACCCTTGAGACAAAGAGATTGGCTTATAACTCTTATATAAAAAAAAAACTCTCCCAATCCTCACGTGTCAATGTGGCAGATTATCAGGCAGAGTTCTTCACAGCCGGCCTTACCTAAATGTACCCTTCGTGCACAGGATTTCAACTATTTTTTTCGTTGGCATTGCGGATGAAGTTGTGGCAGCTCTCCCTCCGACTGATAAGTCTTTCATGCAGTTTCTGCCTAGCAATCCAAACACCGAGACTTTTTCTTTTCATAAAACTACTTTTAATGAGAGTTGAGACAAAGTTGTCCAACTTAAATAACAGCAAGAGCAGGGATTGCTATGGACTCGACACCAGAATTGTCAAAACTTTAACGCATCTAATAACGTCTCCTTTAACCAGGCTTTTAAATCTGTGTATAGTTAATAACATTTTTCCAACTGTACTCAAGAATGCTAAGGTCATACCGATCTTTAAACACAAGGGATCAGCAGAAGAGCTATCTAATTACCGCCCAATTTCTCTTCTTCTGATTTTGTCAAAGATCTTTGAGTCGGTGGTAAAGGACCAGATGAATGCTTTCTTTGAGGGAAACAATCTATTTCTGCAGAGCCAATTTGGCTTTCGAAATAAAAAATCGACAACCTTGGCCATAGATAGTCTTGTTGATATTGTTGTTGGGGCTATGGAGGGAGGTCGGGATTCCTATGCCTCCTTCTATGACCTCACAAAGGCTTTCGATTGTGTCGCACATAATATATTGCTTGAGAAGTTGTCTGTCTACAATTTTGATGAAGGGAATATAAGGATGATCGAGTCCTACCTGTCGGGCCGTACCCAATATATGTCTCTGAAGGGGGGCTGTTCTGGGAGGGAGTATGTGAGGCATGGAGTGCCACAGGGCTCTGTTCTGGGCCATTTGATCTTCCTGGTATATATCAATGATCTTGGTAACTTTTAAATTGATCCCAAACTCATATCATTCGCTGATGATACCACAAACATCATCACCTACCATCCCACTGACCCTCTGATTGCTTGGTTTGAGAGTGCACAGAGTGATATTATTATAATTGGTTCCTGGCTAACAAGCTTAGCCTTAACATCTCGAAAACTCAAAACATTAATTTTAGTCTTCGCACAGATTTTTCTTCATTATTACCATCGGATGCTGAGGTTAAGTTTCTTGGATTGACCTTGGACGCAGGGCTCACCTGGGAAAAACATGTTGATTCTCTTGGTGAAAAACTACCAAGGATCATATATCTTATCAGAAGCCTTAGTGGGTTTGTCACGATGCCTACTCTGTTGGCGGCTTATCATGGTTACTTTTCCTCCAACATGACATATGCCGTGCTCAATTGGGGTCATTCACTTCATGCTGAAAAATCTTTAGACTATGTGTTCGTGTCATAGTTTGTAATGAAACAATACTTAACAGGGAAAGCATTTTATTCTACCAGGAATTACCTCACGAATGACTTTTCTTCCCTCTGATGTTGTCTTGATGTTGGTGTTGCGTTGGTTTCTGTCTGTCTTGAAGAGTGCTGCTGTGTTGTGTATAATGTATTTTCGCATATTAGGATAATATTTTTATAATCCATATGTTCTTGTAATTTTATAATAAAACATCTGAGTAATTGTTATAAGTTTTAATTGAATTTTATATAAATAGTCTAATAATTATTGTATGTCATATTCGACTTTACTCTCTGCTGACCTGTATAAACATGATTTGTGTATTTTATGCTAATAAACATTTTCATTTTCATTTTTCGTTTTCATTTTCACCTATTGTGACAACAAACCCTATAGTGGGGCAAGTTGTCACAATTGTCATTGATTTTTGAAATATAAAAAATGTTGAAGTATATCTACCGCCGCGCCGTACAAATCTTATATTAGCATACCTTGGATCTCAAACATGCTAATAGCATATGAGATGCGTACAAATTGCTTTCCATTTAACTTAAAAAAAAAAGATTTGTGATAAGTGTGACTACCGGCCCCGGTCTCCCCTACAATTATTCGAATAGAAGATTTGATGAATGAAAGATCATCCTCTTGGTCAGAAACTTGCAGAAAAGTTTATCCAGAACTGAAAACGAAACGAATATTTAATGTTGATGCTCATTTATATTGCATGATCATCAGGGCTCATAGTTACCCATCCCAGAAAAATGCCCTTTACTTTCAGATGTTTTATCGTTATAAGTCATTGTAAGTCAATGCAATGAATAATTCTAAAACAGATATCACCCAGTATTAAAGTGTAATCATAGATATCAGAGCAAAGAATGCTTTTAATTATATCCTCTTCTCGGCGCGCCTAATTAAAACAACGTCGTCAACGAATCGTGTGAAATACCTGTAGAATATTACCTCTCTTCTCGTCGCCATTAAACAAGGGTGTTGAACGAACGTTAGCAAACATCGGAGATGGGAGATGCTGTAATTTATTGAGTACACTGTACACGCCGCGCATACCTGGCCTTATCGTTGCACAAGATAACAAGAACCGCCGCCATCTTAAGCAAACACACGGACTAGTTTATGGTCACATATTATGGCCGCCTGTTCCTTGGGAAATGCGTTCCGGGAATTAATTACGTTCTGACGGCATAGCAGCATGTGTTTCGGCTTCAATAAACAGTCTTGTTTGTGGCTTTTCTCGGTCGCATGTGAGGTATTATGTGTCCTCGCAAGTTTACTGAGTCCTGGTTCTCTTTGTATCACACACGAATTAAGTATCTGGTAATAAACGTTTTCTCCATTTCTTAATGCAAATATTTTCTTAATATGTAAAACATTTAATGACTGCTTAATTTGTACAGTTACAGCGATTATGTCATTGATTGGAAATTATTTAAACAATAGCCCACTTTCTCAAAGCGGATCGTTTCAAGCCGTGATTAATGATTGCAATAATTACGTAATAAAATATTCCAGATGCATTCTTCAACAAGATGGCTTTTCTCAGAACAGTCTCCTCAGGCAACATCGCCGCGGGAGGATGCTGCAGGGGGTCCAAAGGGACCCAAGTGCCGTGGCCTTTCAAGACCACCCTCTCACCATTTCCAGATTCAAGATTCAAAGTGGCAACTCTGCCTTGAAGTTAAAACATTGCCACAGATAAATCCTTGGAGCACTTGCGTCTAAGTAGATTTTTAGGGTTTTACGTCATATAGGATGTATACCTACCAAAGAAGAGTACCAAAGTGTGTAATGGCATAGTCAACCTTTCGAGGCCGCGGGATGTTAATTTCTAATTAACCTTATCCATTTTTAACAATAACTCACTTTTGCACGCTTGCATAGAAAAAAATCGCAAATCACCTGCATAGAAAAAAATCGCAATCACCTAAAGAGCAAAATGTATCTACCGGATATGCCTAAATAAAACACTTTTTAAACGCGCCGATTTGCAATATTAAAACCTAAAGTAAAAAAGGCTATCAATTATATACAAAGTACCATCAGTTTTGTTTGCCTTTAAAAAAGAAAATGTTAATATTTTCAAAGTGTTGTTTTCCATATAATAATTGGAAAAAGTGTATGCAACTTCACATTTAATGGCTAGTTAAGACACTCGCATTCATTACGACACTCGCCTACGGCTGGATATGTAGTTCTCATACTCGTATCTATCATTAAATGCAGTGATAATAATGAAAAATCAATACTTTAATTTTCAAAATTTACTAAGTTAATAATAACTATGAACTCTTACAAATTAAATCTGTCATAGCCATGGCAATATTTGATATTGACAGAATATTGCTGTGATCTTGCATTTTGATTGGCTATAACGTCGTATCTTAATGAAAAATCTGTATCGTATTGAATCTCATTAAAGTACAGGCAATGAATACGTCTAATAAATCCATTAAAGTATAAGCGTAGTTAAATAAACTTAAATATTTAACTCAGATGATTGCGTGCTAATGCTTTAAAATAATATTTGCACAATACTTCCTAAATAATCAAAACGTACTGAAATGCAGGTAAATTGTTCCAAAAATGTATCTACCATCATACAAAAATGAATTTGGTGCTAATGTACACAAAGAGCAGCAGTCTTTTACGGTTCAAGTGATATACCGGATCAATTCCATTGACTGTGTGAAGTACAAATCGATAAAAAAATTGATTACCAAAAAAAACGATGACTTAGAAAAGCATTTGGATTAATTAAGACTACTTCTCTGTCTTACCGAAAAGAGATTTACCCATCTTCTTGGAAAGTCGCTCGAGTGCAACCTGATCCAAAAAAGTTAAGAAACCATGAAATGAAATGAAATGAAATGAAATAAAATGAAATGAAATGAAATGAAATGAAATACGTTTATTAGCAACAATCTGCTACAATACAGAAAAATAAAAATAAAATAAAACAAGATCATTAAAATAACAATAAAGATTACAATATCAATGGTAGTTTCGTAGTTTTCTTTCACATAACCCACGACTAACCTTCTAAACTCTCGAATATTGTTAACTGACCTAATGTCCGTTTACAACGGAATTTTGTTAGATTCCACTAAACCCCTATAAAATAATGAATTTTGGGTAACTGTCTTTTTAGCAGTAGGAACATAATAATATATATTTGATGATGATCTAGTATTATAGTAGTGAATTTCATTTACAAATTTAAGTTTGCCAGACATATAGTCAGGTAGGTACCGACTTATGGATAATTTTAAAAATAAATAGCATGTTTAACCAAAGAAAATTCTACTACGTAGTAGAATTTTCTTTGGTTTAACCATCGACCAGTGTAATTGGTCGATGGTTTAACATAACTAGTCTTTGGTTAATCGACATAAATTGCAAGGTTATTAGCATATAAGAAATACTCGTATACCGATCTGCTCTTAAAATAATTCGCATTGCTTTATTTTGAAGTATCTGTAACTTATCCTTTTCTCTTTGATTAACAAATAACATTATAGTAGGAGAATACTCAAAATGTGGATGGATTATTGTTTTATATACAGTAATACGTGACCTCATTGACAATGAGTAAGAAATCCTTCTAAAAAACCAATTTTTTTGTTGGCCTTCTTTACTACATAGTCAGCTGTCAGCATGACTTTTAAAACTTAAATGTCTATCAATAATAAATATACCTAAATATTTACATTCATGAATATATTCCAATTCATAACCAAACAACTTTAATTTGGAAACATTTTGATTCGCTTTATTATTTAGTATCATGACATTAGTCTTTTTGACATTTACAAACAATTTATTCTTTAAAAGCCACTCTTCAACACTCTCTAATTCCTGACACATTCTGTTAACAGCAACATCAATCCTTTGATCACTAACAGAAATACATGTATCATCAGCAAATAAATTCAATATAGTACTCTCACAGCATGATACAATAAACGTAAGGTATGATATCGCGCAGGCGACGATTCGTCTGTGACGTCATTGCGAGCTTTGTTTGGCGCTGCGGCATTTACAACATGAACGAACGTGTGCTTTGCATTTGAGATTCGTATGTTTTAGATTTAAATTTTGTTGGCGTTACTGTTCCTTAGACGATGTTTGTTGCTATTTTTAATTAAAAAACGTTTAATTATGAGGTGTGCTGTGGACGGATGTAAGGTGGATAACCAAGGCAAAAACATTAATAGGAATATAAGGTGTTTCACTTTTCCCAAAGACAAAATATGTGTAGTAAATGGGTTCACCTGTGTTTTCGTAAGGATAAATTTAATAAAACTTCTGCAGGTATTTGCTCAAAACATTTTGAGGAAGATGACTTTGTACTGGGTGGCCCGTTTAAGACGGGCCTATACCTTATCTCGAAGACTACGATGGTTGCAAAAAAAATTAAAAACAAAAGTTGTTCCTAGTAAAACGATCTTTACTTTTTTGTATTTTTTTAATCTTTACTTTTTTATATACAGGGTGGTCAAAGAACGTTACACTTTTTTAAATGAAACAACCTATATTTTATTACATTTTTGGATTCTACTTAAAATTCTAAGCATATTAAATTTGATGTATGACGTTATACCTCTAGAGTTAGTAGTTTCACAGCTATAAACAGTTGAAAATCGGTACTGTGGCTTCTTTTCACATTGGTAGCAGGAAGACCATTAAAGATGGAGTAAAATTAATTCCACATTCCTATCTTAACTTTCCAAGAGCTATCTGATGGTGCTAACTGATGGTACCTACAGAGGTACCAGATTTGGTACCCATGGTACCACCTGCCAATGGTACCTACCGTGGTACCAGATTTGGTACCCATGGTACCACCTTCCAGTGGTACCTACCGTGGTACCAGATTTGGTACCTAGGGTACCACCTGCCAGTGGTACCTACCGATGTACCTGATTTTGTACCCATGGTACCACCTGCTAATTAGTACCGTCAGATAGCTCTTGAAAAGTTAAGATAGGAATGTGAAATTAATTTTACTCCATCTCTAATGGTTTTGCTACCATCAGGATTTGATAAATTTAACAATTTCTAAAAAGAGAAAGATGACTAAAATTATTATTTAAGAAGAAATATTATTATCGATTTCCTTTTTTTTTGCTGTCGATTGGCCAATACTCAATAAACGTTTTTTAGATAAAAGTAAAAGTTTATTACGTTTCTCAAAAGATGCTGTTTTTAATACAACTATTTTGATCCATTCATCATAAAAGTTATGTTGAATATTATTTTTTTATTAGTATTTTTATAGTATTAATATGTAATAATTAGTTTTTAATTTCACCCAGGACACAAATTTTCGTAAAAAATAGAGAAAATAGGTAAAACATAATGATTATGTGCCTATAAACGTATGCATTTCAATAGAAGCCAATCACGCAATGACGTCAATGCGCGGAGCGAACGAATTTGAGACGGTTAGGTATCATACCTTCCGTTTATTGTATCATGCTCTCACAGAAACATTCATATAATATATCATTGATATAGATCAGGAACAATATTGGTCCTAACACAGTATCCTGGGACACTTTTTCAGATACAACTTCAGTCACTTTTGTTACTTGATATCTTCCTAGCAGGTAACTTTCAAACCATTTGTAGGCTTTACCCCCAACCCCATATATTGCCAGCTTCATTAACAGTATTTTTCTATCGACAGTTTCAAATGCCCGTTTAAAATCAAGGAACACAGTCACTACATTCTTATCATTATCTATCAACTCTTTTCCCTAAAATCACTAGCTGTAATGAAGTCTCACAAGAATGTTTGTCCCTAAACCCACTCTGATTATCTATGAGTATATCATTGCCTCTTAAATGTTCTAATAACTGGTCCTTCAGATGCATCTCTAATAGTTTTTCAATTAAAGGTAACATATTAATTGGTCTAAACTCTTCCACTTCCACCATGCCCTCAAACTATCACATAATTGCCTTGCTTCTAATAATCTCCAAAGTCATGGAATGTGTAGTCACCCAGTACCTCGAGATTAACAAAATAATTAGCTATGACCAATACGGCTTCCGCAAACAGAGATCGACAGGAGATATATTGGCCTATGTCACTCATATATAGAGTAGGGCAATTGGGAATTACGGAGAATCTCGAGCGATTGCGTTGGATATTTCGAAGACATTTGACAGAGCTTGGCATGACGGATTGCTCAACAAACTGCCGTCCTTCGGACTGCCAGCGTCTCTCTGCAGCTGGCTTGCCAGTTTTCTTAAGAAATGATTTCTGCATGTTGCAGTTGATGGACACATCTCAGACATATTCACCGTTAATGCGGAAATGCCTCAGGACGCAATACTTTCACCAACTCTCTTCCTCATCTATATTAATGACCTGCTGGCCGAAACCAATAATCCTGTTTACAGCTTTGCAGCTGACAGTACTCTTGTCTCCCAATTTAGATCAGAAAAACCTTTGCCAGCTACTGAGACTGATCACCGCAGACAGGGGCAGATTACTGCAACTAATCAAGATTTGGAAAAGGTTCGAACCTGGGGCGACAGGAATTTGGTCCAGTTCAATGCAACAAAACCCAAGCAGCCGCGTTTACCAAGAAAGCCAATGCGGCGACCCCTGATATCATTATGGCAGGATGAACCATTCCGTCATCCTCGTCAATCAAACTAATTGATGTCTCGGTCAACAGCAATATGTCCTGGCATGACAAATCAGCCTCGCAGCAGCTTGGTATTTCGCAACAAAAAACTGTATACACCGCAGCAGCTGCTCTTGCTCTACAAAGCGCAAATAAGACCGTGCTTAGAATATTTCTCACACATCTGGGGTGCCGCACCTAAGCACACCCTAAAGCTGCGTCTCGTCGGCGACCCGGAGTTGACCCGGGATCTGGATAGTCTGGAACACCGCAGACATGTGGCCGAGATGTCTTTGTTTTACAGATATTTTCACTAGAGATGTTCCCAGGATTTGGCCAGGAATCACCTAGAACGTCGCTTTACAAGAACTCCTTTGTCTGGCGTACTGCATTGCTGTGCATTACTCCCAGGATATGTGTTTCCCCCTAAGTATAACCTACAACTATACAAGAACCGTGTCAATCAACATCTTCGCGCACACATCGCTCGTCGAGTGCCATAGGTTCTCCCTTTAGTGTGTGTGCCACTGTCATAAAAAATAGCCTAGGAGAGGTAAATCTGACAACCCTCCGAGCCAGTCTACCTTGGGAATGGGGTCTTGTCGTTTGCCGGTCTGATGTTTCCTCAAATGCCTTCTTCTTCTTCAACCAATTGTTGCCCACTGCAGGACATAAGCCTCTTCTAATCTATTCCATGCATTTCTGTCTTGAGCTGTTTGCTGCCAATGGGTGCCCGCTGTTCTCTTCACATCATCTAGCCATCTTTTTGGAGGTCTACCTATGCTCCTCCTTGTTTCTCTCGGTCTCCATTGAATTACCTTTTTCGTCCATTTGCTGCTTTGTCTGGCGACATGACCAACCCATTGCCATTTAAGGTGTGCGACACGCTCCATGATATCGGTGACTTTGGTTCTTTGTCTAATGTTCTCATTTCGCACTCTATCCCTCAGACTGATCCCAAGCATTCTTCGCTCTATTGCTCGTTGCGTCGTTCTAAGTCTGTTTACGCTTCTTTCTGTTAATGTGGCGGTTTCTAGATCGTAAGTTGAGACTGGCAATATGCAAGCTTCGTATACCTTACGTTTCAGGCTTATGGGCATATTGGAATCTTTAAATATATATTGGAGCTTTCCAAAAGCCGACCAGGTCAAAGCTACTCTTCTGCCAATCTCCGCCGTTTGATTTTCCTTTACAAGCTTTACTGCGTGTCCAAGGTATGTACTGCTCTACGTTTTCTATTATTTGGTCTTGAATTTCCAAATGTTCTCCTATTGAACTCATTATTTTAGTTTTGCTAATATTCATTTCAAGTCCCACTGCCGATGACATGTGACATGTGAGATCTTCTAGCATTGTTCTAAGTTCATTTATGTCGCAACTAATAAGTACAATGTCATCAGCAAAGCGTAGATGATTTAAATCAAATGCCTTAAATTCAATCAAATTAAAACTGCATTTTATAATAGCAGTAGCAGTGTGTATAATCTTGTCTAACATTTGTGCAGATCACAATTATTACGGATAAACTTTTTTATAACTAAACTAAAGCAATTTATTGTTTAGTTGCTTACCGGCTTCTCACGGTCTCCAGCATGATGGTGTTATCATTTATAAGGGATGAATAAAAAATATTTAATTTCTTATCGTTTTGTTGTCTTGTAATAAAGTTTTATTATGTATAGTGCATTGCGTGAAATTAATAATGAAGTTATAACCAGGTGATTATATCTGTAATAGATGTAAAAAATATTATAGGAAATCACTAGATTTTGCAAATAATTAGTAACCAAACCAAAGAACATAAAATGCATGTATGCTATCAGTTATTAGTGTTATCACCATAATTCTGAATAATGGGAAATTGTCTTAAATTAAGGTAGGTACTAACTGAGCTGAAATAATGTGTCATTAAATTATAAAATATTCCTTGGTAAAAGCTTTTCACATAAACCTATCATCCCGTTATAAGTAGGTAAGTGTAAATTAGTCACTTTTAAATCTCACGCAATAGGATGTTAGTAATAAAAAATCTAGATAATAAATTTTTCCGTATTTGACTAATTTATTAAGTGTATCCTATCCTATTATCCTATAGTAGTCATCCGGTGATATACCAACATATTTTCTTTTACAGATTGATTTAATTATAATGATGCAAAGTATAATTTCTTTAATTAATTAATTAATGTAAATGCATTGCAGTTTTTAACTGGTAACATACCGGTTAAATTTATACCGTCTCTGCGAAAAAGGCTAGTTAGTAAAGTACTTTATTGTCCAAAAAATATAACACGTAACATTTCTTATTGACAAAGCTTTATAAAATGTACACAAAATATAGAACAAAACGAAATGAAATCAAAAAAGGAAAATAACATACCAGAAAAACATAAGGGTGGGGAGTTAAAAGATAATTAGTGGCAAATATTACCTCTGTAATATACATTATCACAGTACCCACAGTCAAAATTGTAATGGCTTATTGCGGTCATTTGTCTCAATAAAATTTGATAACTCATTAATTGAGAAACGCGCGTCATAACTTAAAAATAGAATATAATGAACTTTTTAGTTCTGCTCGAAAAAATCGTCAATAGAACAGAAGGCTCTCTCCAATAAAGAGCATTTCAAAGTTTTGCGAAAGGTTTTTAAGTCTTGAACATTTCTAATCAGCAGATCAATGTGATTCAGTGATTATATATCTTGATGCCACTGTAAATGACGGAATTCCTGACAAAGCTAGAATGTGGAATGGGCAAGGGAACATTGTTAATTTGACGTGTACAATATACCGGCTGAGGACTGGGAAATTTATACTTATTCTTATGAATTAGGCAAGCCATTTCCAGAATAAATAAAGATGGGAGGGTCAGAATAGACTGCTTTATAAAAAAGGGTTTACAGGGGGATGCGAATTACATAGATTTCGAACAGCTCTCTTCCGGAGAATAAAAACAGATTGTATTGGGAGCAAGCTCCCCAAAATGGCAAGGCAAATCTGAGATGTGACTCAACAAGGGTGTCTTACACGTCACGCGCAACTTCTCCACCCAGTTCCCGTAAGGTAGCCCGAAGAGAAAAACAGTCGGACGCCAATCTTTTGTTCAACTTAATGATATGAGGATAGAATTTTAGGTTTTCGTCAATACACAGACCTAGAAACTTAGAAGAGTTCACAGACTGAATAGTGTTGTCACCAAACATAAGGCCATCAACAGGACAGTTGAAGCCAATGAGGTTAGTTTTTGACAGGTTCAAACAGAGGCAATTAGCATCACACCATCGCTTAATCGTAATCCAAGATCCAACTCAATATCCCGCAGTAGCTGCCTCGGATCCTTGTCGCGTCATGCCACATTACCGTGGTGTCATCTGCAAACAGCGTAAAGCGCCCTGCATTTTCAAGCATAGTCAAATCATTCACATATATTAAAAAAAGGATTGGCCCCAATACAGAACCCTGGCGCACGCAGCTTGAAGTACGCTGCCTGCTAGACGACACGCCATCTGCGTGGACAGACTGCTCCTGGCCACATAGATAACTCAAACCACCGAAGTGCTCCGCCCCGAATCCCATATGCAAAGAGTTTCCGCAGCAGCACCTCGTGACTCACACAGTCAAAGGCTTTTGACAGGTCACAAAACACTGCAGCAGTCGCCATTCGCTCATTTATACCCTGGAGAACTCCTGACAGAAAGTCGATCATTGTATCAGATGCGCTCCTATCAGTCCTATCAGATCGAAACCCATACTGATTTTCAGTAAGAATGTTATGATTATTTAGGAATGATAACTCCCTCAAATTATAGGCCGATTTCTCTGCTGTCTCCTCTCTCAAAGCTCGTCGAGGTCCTAGTGAAGGGTCGTCTCTTATCATTGATAAGAGACGACCCTTCACTAGGACCTCGACGAGCTTTGAGAGAGTAAACAGCAGAGAAATCGGCCTATAATTTGAGGGAGTCATCTGATCACCGCCCTTGTAAAGAGGTATTACTTTAGCCAATTTAAAGCAACATGGAAAGGAACAATACATGAAAGATAAATTAATAACGTGTGATAGAGCAGCAATGCACTCTCAGGTAGACTTTCCAGTACCCTGAGAGATATTCCATCGTCAGTCGCTGCCTTTTTGTTTTTTTATAGAATTTATGGTTTTTCTGATTTCACGGGGGCTAGTTGGAGCAAAACATTTAGAGTATCAGTCACATTCACACTTCACATATATTAGTGGGTCTGTGACTGGATGAAGGTCTTTAGTTAGACCATTACCAATCGAGCAGTACCTAATCATCGTTTAGAGAGTTCGAGTCAATATTTATTTGTGAAGATTGTTTGTAATTTCATTGACAATAGTCCATGATTGATTCGCTTTGTTTATTTTTAGAATCAGAAAAACGTTTAGAATAATAAAGTCTTTTAGCATTGCGAATGATAATACTGTAGGTTTTCCTGTATGAGGAGTAATTGGACTGGAGCATCATGTTGTCATAATAGGCTTTCCTGAGACTGTTTAAAAATCTCAGATTTGAGGCAGACGTACGTATCCCTCGTATCAGTCATATTTTGTCTTTGCGCCTTGGCTTTAAATGAAGGAGAGGAAAAGCGTTGTTGACAATATCTGGCAAAGCACCGTGGAAAGCTCCCAGAGGATCACCCTCTCGAAGAACAGAATACCAGTTGATGATTTACTATAAATTTTTATTTAAGTGCTGCAAAAATTTTAGTTTTAAATACAGACAAATTAGCATCTAAACTTTTTTAAGGCAAACAGTTAATGCAAAGGATTTGTTGCACAACCCAACAAAAACTTAAAATCCTAACTTTAGGATTTAAACACGGAGTCTAAAATATATAAGCAAAGTACCAGTACCTGAAAACAGTAAAAAACAGCCAAGAGAAGTTCCGAATTGAGAAGACGAAAAACTCATGAAGAATTAAACACTAGCGTCTAGGGAGACCGTTCAAGATTCCATCATTCGAACAATTAATCATTCCATCCCGGTGTTGTGCATGCGTTTGCCGCGTATTTTGAGGTTAAATATGGAATATATTCGCGGAAACACATGCAAGCTGCTGTGTATCCACTATAATACGGCTCAACCCAATTTTGTTTTATCATTAAACTAATATTTCACTTCACGCATGGCCCTCCGCTCGCTTCGCTCGCTACGGGAACTCAACGAACAGGACCTAACCAAAACTAACCCAAGGCATACTCAAAATTACTAAAACAAAAAAAACAACAAGAACGATTCTCAGATGAAACTATTTACAGGTAAATAGTATTTGTACTTAAATCCAATCAGGGAGTAGCAGTAAGATATTCAATCACTACACCGGGGCAAACGCATGCACAACACCGGGGTGGAATGATTAATTGTTCGAATGATGGAATCTTGAACGGTCTCCCTAGACGCAAATGATTTAAACAAGCGCATCATCGCATAAAGAACGAAATTTCTGCAGAAGGATGTAATCCCATAAAGCCACTGGGAACCAAAAAAAAAATTCCTGTGTTCTCGAGGTAATATATTACTATCTTATATAATTTTCCAACGTCTTGAATGATATTCAGGAGTACAAATTAAGAAATAAAATCGCTAGTTTTTACAAAATAACAGACATGTGAAAGAAGAAGAAAGTTTCGTATAGCAAGAAAAATATTCCGAGAAATCGATAAAGAAATTTAGCAAAGCTGACCTGTTTTCTGTAGCTTCAGAAGTATTTTCTCAAACTGTATTATTCCTCTGGCTCAGGCTCAGAAAATCAGCTGTGCGGCTCCAGCTGCTGTAAATAGGATCTCAACCTGACCCTAAAAATTAATTAAGCTAACTTAATTATAATTATATAAAGCAAAATGTATTTAATTAATTAAGTAACTAATTAATGCAATTGTGTTAAGTTTCTAACTGGCAACTTGGCGGCAAATTTTTTTTTCTCCAATTTCCAAATTTAAAATACTATCTCTGCGAAAAAGCAGTTGTATTTTGTAGGTTCTAAATATCAGGCTGCTGCTGTTAAAAAGAATATGGGAGCTAAATACCAAGTTGGTAGACTGAGAGCTCAGGCTCAGAAAATCAATTGTGCTGCTCCTGCTGCTGTAAAATGGGTTTCAAATTGGTCTTAAAAATGAACTAAACTAATTTAGTTATATTTATACTAAGTAATATATTTACTTTAGGATGTAATTAGTAATTACATCCTAAAGTAAATATATTACTTAGTATAAATATAACTAAGTTCGTTTAGTTAATTTTTAAGATCAATTTGAAACCCTACTAATTACTCAGTTAATTTTACAGCATTTTTCTTACAACTAAGCGAAGTTGGCAATGTTTGGAATTTGTTTTTTTTACCATTAAATAAGTACTGTAAAACATTTTATTTTAAATATGATAAAATTAGCATTTAAACCTTTTGAGGCAAAAAGTTAATATAAAGAATTTGTGGCAGAGCTAAATAAAAAAAATTTAATTCTAACTTTAAAATTTAAACACGAACGTGCAGTTTATAAGTTTTCTTAACTCTATATCTAAAATACCAGGCATGCCGTTGTTAAAAAAAAAATATGGGAACTATATACCAGAAAGGAAGACCGAGAGCTCAGGCTTAGAAAATCAACTGTGCTGCTCCTGCTGCTGTAAGAAGGGTCTCACATTGATCTTAATAATTAGAAACTGATCTTCTCAGCTGAGAGGTTCACCTAGCTCGTCCATCTACACTGGAGTCCAGTCCAGTGACTTTTCACATACGGAAAGGTATAGGCGAGTCCTGGTAGGATCTATTTAAATTATTAAGTGTTAGTCCTACCTGTATCTATAATTTAGTTCTTGCTCTATCGTGCTAATACCTTAAATTTTCCTAGTGAGAACTCTAAAGACAATTACCGAGAACTATATTCTGAAATATTACTTCAAGAGATACTGAGATTCAGTTCTCTAATCTTATCTAGTGTTAATTTTAGTGCTCTAAGGCCCTGCAAACCTTTTATCGCTTTCATTCTCGTTAATACGTAAAAATATGCTTATTGTATCTGCTTGTCAAACCCATGGCAGAAAATTAATTAAAACTATTTAAACCATATTATTGAACTTCTCGCCCCGATATCGGTAGACTTGAGCTCAACTCTTCTTACTTGGTGCGGCTATATTTTTATTTACTTTATTCAGTAAATCCCTTCTAGTTTAGCATTTTGAAGACATTTTAGAACTCTTCTATATTCGAGCTGCCAATATATAAGCTAAGCGTAGTTTAGTGGATATTTATTCCCTAATTTTTACATTTAAATTGTTACCTACATATTTAAGCAATAGCAAATGGGTAATATTAAAATATTCTTTCAAAGATAACTCTTCTCGTTAAGTAGTATCGAGGTAATTTATTGAGATTTTTATATAGTAATTAGTAATTATAAGTCATTGATCAGAAACTTGCTAAAGTACCATAACTAGTACTACTTTTTGATTTAAAGTTGAATCACATTGAGTACCAGGCCTAAATCGTAAATTGATATATTTGTTCGGAATTCTAATTTTATAATGAATAACCTAATATCTTTTCTGCTTTAGTCACAGCATATATTTATGCTATGCTTTAGTTTACTTTTAAGTTTACTTTTTGCTTCGAAATTAGTGCATATATTTTCACGCATTACTTTTTACAATACAATATATATTTTATCTTTCTAGTGCATATTTTTTCGGGTTCTGATGATAAAAATGTGTTACGGCTTCGAATATTTTTATAACCCACCATTACGACACCAGACCACACTCTTAAATGTAAACGCCCACTTATCACCCTTGTCGCATAAATAATAATTGTACCTATACAAAGTTGCCTTTCTTACCAATTCTTATATGAATGAAGAATGCTTTATTCATCACCGGTCCCATGGAGTGTTGTGGAAAGATAAATTAATTACCTTTTTATCGACAGATAGAGAGACGAACGTATGCTAGGTCGTACAGAGAGCAGATGTCTGTAGAAAATACGATATCGGTGAGTCCGGACAAAGGATGTGTACATAGGACCGAAAGCAAACATGTTTTAGTCTCGCGGATTTTCCCTGTAGCTGAACTATATTATATTCGGTAACCATCTCTCTTTTATCTTCTATTTTTTGAATGGTAGAAAGAGACACACTCATCCGGAAGACTCGGTTAGGGAGAATTAAAAAAAAAGTGACGCCGAACTACATTAGTGGTAAACAGGGCCGGCTTTAGGCGGAAGCGGAGTGTGCTTTATAAATATAATAATATAAATATTACATTGCTAATTATGCTTCTGTTCAAACTAACTACAACACCAAAGAAATATGATATTTTAAAGTAATGTAAAATAAAAAAATACCTATTTGATTCTTGATCAATGTTCTACTCACTCAATTCTTATCGTCCAAAATGAAACCGGAGAAAATTAATTTGAAGGCATTAAACATTTATTATAAAACAAGTAACTAATAATATTTTTTTTACTGCGAAATATGCTGCCGAAGTTTCACGATTGCAACTTTGGGCCTTCCGTATATTACTGTGACATAATTTTATTACATTCACTATGAAGAGCCGGTCCTGTACCTGCTCGCAATTGTTACCTACGGTCTTATTTTACTGGTATAACTCCAGCAGAAAATCATGTCGTTATAATTGATTTATTTGCCGTAATATTTCACAGGAGCTTGATTCTGTTTTAATATACTTAACGGGTTTATTTAAATAAAATATTGAGACTATTCTTATTAACGACATCTCTAACTAAAACGGTCATTGATGAAAGGGAAGTGATCACTTAGCGTGTTTGCATGTGTCGGTTACTGAAGCATGAAGCAATATGCTTGAGGATGGGAATCTCATTTAACTCTCGACGAATGGTAATTCCAATGGTTCTTGTGACCATTGGAATATGAATTTCTTATGCGATAATGGGCTGGTTCAGTTAAAGTGAATTACAGCGACTACCGACTGGTCTGGGAAAAATGCTGAAAATACCGAAAATGTTTACTAATAGTAATGTAAAACAGTAGATTTTGGAATAAAAAGCAAAAGTGGCAAAAGAAAGAATATGTTTGAAATGAAATATTTTTATAACGAGGCTGCTCGATATGATCGAAATATTTTGTCTTCTCTTCTTTCAGAAGCAGTGGCAGCAAGTTGGAAGGGGCATAGAATTTTATAATAATAATATGTGAATAGGGAAGAGTAATCTAAGATGAGGCACTGAAACAGTTTTTATCAAGAATGAAAATTTCAAAAACTAGTTTCAATAATACAAATTTATATAATGAAGAATACTGAAGACCCCTACTAGTAGTAAAACAACAGAACCCAAAAGCTAAATAGATTCTAGAATAAAAAGTAAAACTAGCAGAAGAAGGAATATTGAAATTGAATACTGTTATAACGAGATTTCTTAGTACGGTGATGGAAATCTGCAATGACGATACTAGAAAATCTTGCTCTTCCAGATACAGTGGCAACAAGTTCAAGAGAAATAGAATTTTGTTTATAATTATGTATTCCTCATAAATAAAGGAGAGTAACCTAAGATGAGGTTATTTTTATCAAGAATGAAAATTTCAAGACCCAGTTATAACAATACAACTTTATGCTACTATGAAGAATACTGGAAGACCTTTAAGTGCAGCAACAAGAGCACAAAACCTAAAGAGATTCTAGAATAAAAAGTAAAACTAGCAGAAAGAATATTAAAATTGAATACTTCTAAAACGAGACTTATAGGAACGGTGGAAACATTTTTTTATCCTATGACCATGCTAGAAAACCTTGCTCTTCCAGAAACAGTGGCAGCAAGTTAAAGAGACAGAGAATTCTAATTAAAATTCTACATTTTTCATGCGTAGAGGAGAGTAACCGAAGATGGGACGGATTTTTTCAAGAGTAAACTTTTTAAAAACTAGTTTCAACAATACAACCTTATGCTACTATACTTTACTAGTAGTAAAGCAACAGAGCGCAAAACCTAAATAGATTCTAGAATAAAAAGTAAAACTAACAGAAGAAGAAATATTGAAATTGAATAATTTTATAACGAGATTTCTTGATACGGTGATGGAAACATCTGCAATGACGATGCTAGACAATCTTGCTCTTCCAGAAACAGTGGCAACATGTTCAAGAGACATAGAATTTTGTTTATGATTATGGATTTCTCATAAACAGAGGAGAGTAACCTAAGATGAGGTCTTTTTTATCAGGAATAAAAACTTCAAGAACTAGTTAAAACAATACAACTTTATGCTACTATGAAGAACACTGAAAACCTTTAAGTGAAGCAACAGGGCGCAAAACCTATAGAGTTTCTAGAATAAAAAGTAAAACTAGCAGAAGAAGGAATATTAAAATTGAATACTTCTAAAACGAGACTTATAGGAATGATGCAAACATTTTTTTATCCTATGTGGCAGCAAGTTCAAGAGACATAGAATTATATTTACAATTCTGCATTTTTCATGCGTAAGGGAGAATAACCGAAGATAGGACGGATTTTTTCAAAATTAAACGCTTTGAAGACTAGTTAAAACAATACAACTTTCTGCTACTATGAAGAATACTGAAGTAGTGAAGCAACAGATCGCAAAACCTAAATAGATTCTAGAATAAAAAGTAAAACTAACAGAAGAAGGAATATTGAAATTGAATACTTTTATAACGAGACTTCTCAGAACGGTGGAAACATATTTTCATTGATCCCATGATGCTGGAAAATCTTGCTCTTCCAGGAATAGTGGCAGCAACTTCAAGAGACGTAGAATTCTATTTATATATCTGTATTTCTCACGAATAGATGAGAGTAACCCAAGATAGGACGGGTTCTTCAAGATTAACTATGTTGAAAACCAGTTACAGTAATACAACTTTCTGCTACTATGAAGAATACTGAAGACCTTTACTAGTAGTGAAGCAACAGAGCGCA
Organism: Pissodes strobi; assembly: GCA_016904865.1. Classification (NCBI taxonomy): domain Eukaryota; kingdom Metazoa; phylum Arthropoda; class Insecta; order Coleoptera; family Curculionidae; genus Pissodes; species Pissodes strobi. The sequence continues at coordinate 191,875 of MU185547.1, forward strand.
AATCACAAATAGATTCAAGAATAAAAGGTAAAACTAACAGAAGAAGGGATATTGAAATTAAATACTTTTATAACGAGTCTTCTCGGAACGGTAGAAACATCTTTTCTTTGATTCTATGACGATGCTAGAAAATCTTGCTCTTCCAGAAATAGTGGCGGTAAGTTGAAGAGACGTAGAACTCAATTTATATGCCTGTATTTCTCATGAATAGAAGAGAGTAACCCAAGACAGGATGGGTTTTTCAAGATTAACTATTTTAAAAACTAGTTACAACAATACAACTCTCTGCTACTATGAAGAATACTGAAGAATTTTACTAGTAGTGAAGCAGCAGATCGCAAAACCTAAATAGATTCTAGAATAAAAAGGAAAACTAGCAGAAGAAGAAAAATTGAAACTAAATAGTTTTATAATGAGACTTCCCGAAACGGTGGAAGGATCTTTTATTTCATCCCATGACGATGCTTGAAAATCTTGCTCTTTCAGAAACACTGGCAGCAAGTTCAAGAGGCATAGAATTCTATCTATGGTTTGGTATTTCTTATGAAGTGGGAGAGCAACCTAAGATGGGGCGGTTTTCTTCAAGAATGGAAATTTCAAAAACTAGTTACAATAATACAACTTTCGCTGCTGTGATAATACTGAAGATCTTTATTAGTAGTGAAGCAATATAGCGCAAAACCTAAGTAGAATAAAAAGTAAAACTGGCAGAAGAAGCAATATTGAAATTAAATTATTTTATAACGAGACTTCTCGGAACCGTGGAAACATGTTTTATTTGATCCTATGACGATGCTTGAAAATCTTGTTCTTTCAAAACCAAAGGTAGCAAGTTGAAGAGGCATAAAATTCGATTTATAATTCTGTATTTCTCATGAATAGGGGAGAGTTTCTTCAAGAATAAACATTTCAAAAACTAGTTACAGCAATACTACATCATGAATCTATAAAGAATACTGAAGACCTAGTAGTAGAACAGCAGAAAACCTAAATAGATTCTAGAATAAAAAAAGAAAACAAGCAAATGAAGGAATATTAAAATGGAATACTTTTAAAATCACTTCCCGGAACGATGGAAGCATTTTTATGTGATCCTATGACGATACTAGAGAATCTTGCACCTTCAGTGGCTGCAACCTGAAGAGGCATAGAATTCTATTTATAATTCTGTGATTCTCATAAATAGGGGAACATAAGATAAGGCAGTTTTTTTTTCAAGAATGAAAATTTCAAAAACTAGCTTCAACAATGCAACTTTATGCCATTACGAAGAATACTGAAGACCTTTCCTACTAGTAGTAAAGCACCAGAACGCAAAGCCTAAAGAGATTCTAGAATAAAAAGTAAAATTAGAAAATTTATGAAAACTACTTAACATTCAGATTTTGGCACCTGATGAAATCGAATTAGAAGTGCTGAAGCTGTTAGTGAGAAAAGCTCATTTGAAAATAGAAACTGGTACCTAGTAGTTCTATAGCTGCTGAGAAGGAATCCGTTTTTCATTCAGGCACATTATTTGAAATAATCACATAAATTAGGCATATATATCTCTGCATTAGCAGATGAATGTGGCTAGTCTACAGTCACAACCCAAACTAACCCAAACACTATTCGATGAGCTCAGATGATAAAGCTGAAGCAGGTATATACGGCTTTAGGCAAGTTTGATAGAGCTAAAACCGAGGTCTACCACTTCACTAGCATCTAGATATTAGGCATTATAAACTCTCCTGAAGAGTGCGCACGCGTCAATCGAAAATGCAAATATTTTTAAAGTTGTTTTTTTTTTCTTGAATTTGGGCCTGCCTTGGGTTAGATTTGTTTACTTGCGCCCCCGGAGCGAGCGAAGCGAGCGCAGTACCATGCGTGAAGTGAAATATTAGACATTCTAGAATAGAAAACAAACGCTGCAAGCTCCGCCCAATTGTCAGGAGGGCTTATAACGCCTGAGCACTAGAGGCGAGTTAGAACTTCATCTTAAATCTCTATAGGAATTTACATGTATAATCTGGGATTTTGTCGTCATATCGTCATATTACTCTTCCAATCTGTCATATTGTCAAGATTCTTCATTATCGATTTGATAGAAATACCGTATCTCGTAACCTTATACGATATTGACTTACAAAACATGCTGAACCAATATTATTCAGACTTTAGACCAAAAAAAGAAAATTAAATCCGCATATTAAAAAGATATCGAAAACCGCAATATATTTACATTCTTTGTTCGTCTTGGACAAAACGAGCGATCTAATTTTGGAAAATTAAAAGACTTACATTGTGACACATGCTGGTATTAGGGCTTGAGCTCCGTAATAATAGAGGCAAATGAAAATCGACCCCTGTTGTTTGTACAAGAGATCAGGACTAGTGTGAAGGGTTCTTATTCCTTCAGATCTTTGCGAGGCCCAGCAGTTTGTGACGATACATTTAAACCCTCGGTTACTGGTGAAAGATCGTTCAGTTCTTCAAAAGGAAAGTTTAATTGAAAGTGTGGAGCGAAAAACTACCGATTAAAGAGCAATAGTGTGTGACATAGCCACGTAAGTTAAGTTTTATTTTAGATAACAATGTATCTTTAGTTTATATGTTTTTGAGATATATTCCATGCATGAATACATATAATTTCTTAAATAGTATGTATAGTAATAAGTATATATAAAAATCATATTTCAGATGCCTCTTTAATTAGTTCTAACACAAACTACCCATAATTTATCGCATTGCTTAATGCATATTTTTATATTTTTAATAACTAGATTGCCAAAATTTTCCACCAAAAATTTAATTTAATATATCTTCTATACGTAAAAGTTTCAAAAGGCCTCCATATTAAAGTAAATATCCCTTGTGTGTCATTTCATGCAAGTTCCCTCGAAATATATATCTCGACGTGGCAACACCGAATACATCTAGTTGCTAAAAGCGTTTTCCTGATTTCTGGCCATTTTCAATGATGACCAAAACGGAATTCGGTTGCCAAGTAATGACGTCATGATAACATTTCATTTCGGTCTGTCAATTAGGGATCGGTTTACTTTGACCTTCTCTGTTTCTACTTTTTTTAAAATAAGTAAAGTATATCACATTTTTTTTAGGGACGCATTCCTATCCAGTTTCAAAAGATCCTCAAATTAAAGTAAATATCCCTTGTCGGTCATTCCATAAATTCCCTTTCGCATCGGGATATATTTCTCAAGGTGGTAACACCGAACACATCTAGTTGCTAAAGGCGTTCTCCTGATAGCCTCTGGTCACTTTTCAACGATGGCAAAAACGGAATTCGGATGCCAAGTGATGGCGTCATGACAACATTTTATTTCGGTCTGTCAAGTAAAATATTTCACATTTATTTTTAGGGATGCATTCCTATCCAGTTTCAATAGGTCCTCAAATTAAAGTAAATATCCCTTGTGGGTTACTCCACATAAATTCCCTCTGTCATCGGGATATATCTCTTAAGGTGGCAAAACCGAATACATCTAGTTGCTAAAGGCGTTTTCCTGATAGCATCTGGACATTTTTAACGATGACCAAAATGAAATTCGGATGCCAAGTGATGAAAAAACATTCGCATAGAGGTATATCTATCTACTTACTATATATGTAGAACGGGGAAATTCAGAGGTAAATAATTCATACTGTAGGTTTATATCTTATGATGTATCGGTGCAAAAGCTCAAAGTGCTAAACATCTCAGATTTCAGGTACCTAGTAATCATGTAACATAGATACTGACAAGAACTGTCATAAATTCTTATAGACATTCCTATATAGATATATTCAATTCCTATTTATTAATATTTATGAATTAATAAGAAATGATAATATACGTTATGATCTGAAATATGTCTTGACAATGTCACTTCCTATTTATTTTATGACATATCAGTAGGTAGGAAAAGCTTTAACGTTTTGTTGGCGACATAGAAAGTCTTAAAAGTCTAAAATAAACAAAGCGAACCATTTCACGCGAATGTTAAAAGATATGACGTCATACTCATCTGACAGCTGTCAATTGTATCTCAACAAGAATACCAGATAGTAGAGCCGCACGATAACCGAATTTTTTTTGTTTGCTAGGCATTGTACCTTCCGATGGCAACCTTGAAAAACTAACCACGGGCTAGCAATCTTGACTAGAAGCATCTGCTTGGAATCCAATAACAACTAAATAAACTTAATTTTCCCCAGTTTAAAAACATTCTTTCTAAAATTGCCCTTTTTTAAGGAAGTAAGGCACCTATGTAGGTAGGTATCTATAATAAAAAAATGTCCGACGGTGCCTAAAAGAAGCCTAAATTTGTGTGCTTTGGTGTAATTCGGGCAACTTAAAAATTAAAATGGTATAACACCCAACACCCAAGGCCTAAGGCCAAAAAGAGAACTAAGCGGCAAGTTGTACGCAACGCAGCTTAATAATAAACCCCACACCTTTAGTAATTTAATCCATATCGGCGGAGAGTAACGCCTAGTGCCGTCAAAAAGCGAAGGAAGAAGAAGAAATACGGCTCGCTTGGCGGGCAAACACGCATGTGACGCAAACATGCATAGCTTTATGGTCCCATGATTTTATCAGACCGGTCCCTGATTGGTTGTTTACTCAAAGGGGAAGGGCGGTCGGACGCCGGCGGTCCGTGTCCGCTTCGCTCCTCGCCGTGCAAGTTTTCCGTTTGAGGTCATACGATATAAATGGTAAATGCCGCCGCTGCCGGTTATTCTCTAATCGGTTTTACGACGTTGCCGGCTGTTCTTTAAAATTTCATAGAATCGATAATAGAGGACCTAATTTTATCGTTTCTTCTTATTTTCGAAACAGTCTTGTGACAATCACAGGCCTAAGACCAGAGGATTGAACATTCCTTTTGAAAGCACATCTGTTCAGCACCCGTGCGAATTTGATTGACCAGTTATAAAGTAATGAAATCAATACCGATACGAAACGGTGCCAAAAAGAATGTAGGAATGTTAATTTTGTCGAAATAAATAAAATAATTTCATATAATAAGTGATCGAATTTTAATACAGAATGCAAAATGGGGAAAAATACTTTGCTTGGACTCCCAGATGATGACAAATAGGCATCATACTAAACTTCATGCATTGACGTTGCCATGTGGAGCTCAACATTCTCTGATAGTAATTTCGACATTCCACTTAATACTGGTAGAATATATGCAAATTCTACAGAAATTCAATTGGATGCCTAGGTTAGTTACCCTACATAACGACCTGAATTACGAAAAACAAATGGATCAACAGGAAGGCTTTCAAAAAGCTATAATACCTATGCTCGCTTGCATGCCAGCAATGAAAATTCTTATAGAAACTGCGAACGATTAGGTACCATATTCCACTCTTTCCGACTTTTGTTCATCTTGAAAGAGTGTTTGATAGTGTTGAACAATGAGCTCATTTTTCCGTTCTATAAAATTACATCAACATACTTACCTGAAGATTCCCTAAACATAGGGAGAGATGAGGCGAAAAATGTTCAAACAAGTAAGCATTGGACTGGAGGATGTCTTCAAGAGAATCCACTTCTCAAGATTTTGTCAACCAAGCACTGACAAAGGATTAGATTGCAATGACAATAATTAGGATATATGGACAACACTTAGGCCCCCTTAGAAATGCAGACAACATTGTCGTAAAAGTGATGTGAGAAAAATGTTTAAACAAGTAGATACTGGAAGATGTCTTCAAGAGATTCATCTTCTCAAGATTCTGTTAACCAAGCACTGGCAAGAGATTAGACTGTAATGGAAAGGTATTATATATGGATATATATAGACAACACTTAGGTCCTCTTTGATATGCAGACAACATGTGTAAAAACAACTGACCATAAAGAGAATACGAGAATTACTATAAGGAAAAAACTTTTGGATAAACAATGAAGTAAAAGAAACGTGAAAAGTAGAAACGTATAGAATCTTACTGTTGCCATATATTTAGTTTTAGACTCATTAAATTTTAAACCGACTTCTTTTGCAGCATTTTCTAGTTTAAAGAAATTTTCTTTTATGTCTATGGTTGCCTTTTCTACTATGTCTATATCGTCCGCAAAGGCTAGAATAAGTCGGGTGCCTTGATCCCTGAACAAAAGTGTACCACTGTTTGCTGTTCTTACGACTTTCTCTAGTACTATGTTAAACAGCAGGGGCGACAAAGCGTCACCCTGTTTAAGACCATTGTTTATGAGAAAGGGCGTTGAAACTCTTCCCCCAATCCTGACACTACTATAGGACTTTTCGACACATACTTTAGTCATGCTTATCAACTTTCTAGGTATTCTTAGTTCTGCCATAGCGTTCCATAGTTCCACTCTTGAAATGCTATCATATGCTTGTTGGAAATCAATAAATAGCTGGTGTAAAGTTTTGCTGTATTCCCAGCATTTCTCCATCAGTTGTCGAATAGTGAAGATTTGGTCTATAGTTGAGCGGCTTTTTCTGAATCCACACTGATAATCCCCCAGTTGGTGTTCGACATAAGGAGTTATTTTATCTAGCAAGATGAGAGCCAGCACTTTATATCCCGTATTAATGAAAGATATTCCACGATAATTTGAACAGCACATGTTATCTCTTTTCTTATGTAGGGGCACTATAACACTTTTCTTCCAACTAGAGGGTATTCCTTCTTCTTTCCATATTTGACAGATGAGCGCATGAAAATGCCGTAACAAAGCTTCCCCTCCATTTTTTAGACATTCGGGCGGTATTTTGTCGCTGCCTGGAGCCTTGTTATTTTTAAGTCTGCTAATGGCTTTTGAGGTTTCTTCTACCGTTGGCTCTGATATTAGTAGCTCCGCTGTGTAGAATATTTGTTCTGGTCTTTCACCCTCCATCTCTATGTTTAACAAATTGTCTAAGTATTTTTCCAGGTTTCAATTACTTCCATTTTGTTGGTTATTAGTTTTCCTTCATCATTTTTTACAATAGTACAAGAACTGGGTTTGAAGCCACTTTTTATTTCTTTTAACCTCCCTAAAAAATGTTCTACCCCTATTGTTGGTACCGGTTGTTTGTAAGTTCTCCAGTATTCTATTTTCATGCTCTCTTTTCTTTCTTCTTAAAGTTTTTCGAGCTCTCGTTCTCTCCTGTTTACATTCTTTCTTATTTTGCACATTTGGTTCTTGTATCTATTTCTGTCGGGCCCGATTTCTTGACATTAGCGTGTCCTCACACTCCCTGTCGAACCATTCTTTCTTTTTCATACGAGGTTTGACTCCAAATATGTTTTTGGTATTATGTATGATGGCCTTTTGTAAAGTATCCCATTTGCTTTCGACACTTGTGTAACTTCCCAGCGACTCCAGTGCAGTCGCCAAGTTTGTCTGGTATTCATCTTTTTTGTTAGTATCTTTAAAAGCATCAATAGTCCACAAGTGGTTTTTTCTGCTCTGCCGTTCTTCTGAGTTGAGGTCCTTATTCTAAGTTTGGCTGCAGCTAGGAGGTGGTCACTGTCTGTATCCAAGCCTCGGAAACTTCTAACATCCAGAACGTTGCTGCTGTGCTTTGCATCAATCAATACATGGTTCACTTGATTTATTGTAACTCCATCGTTCAAAAGAAATATTTTGAAATTTAAATACCATGTCAAAAATGTTGATTTTAATATTTTAACTGTACAAAATCGACGGAAAATTATGTACTTATGAACTTTAATTTGAATAAGAGAAAAATGCCGTTTTTTGCTAGGTTTTGTGGGTTAACTCATTATTGCTAAATTTGTTTGTTTGTGTATGTTCTTATGTTCAAACATTGTTGGCTTGATAAGGAGGTTATTAGATAATGCTAAATCCACCAGTCGCAGGTCATTATCATTACAATGGTCGTACAAACTGTGTCGTCCTATGGTTGGCCTAAAGGCTTCCTCTCTTCCAACCTTCGCATTAAAGTCTTCCAGTATTAGGGTCATATCCTGTTTTGGGATTGTGCTCAGCAGGTCGTAAAAAGATTCCTTAACATGATCGTCCTTTTCTTCAGTAGGTGCGTGTATGGACACCAGTGAATAATTATACCATTTACCTTTGAGTCTAATAAGGCATATGCGCTCATTTACTGGGTTAAACGCGATAATAGATCCTACTAGATCTGAATGGACAACAAAGCCAGTCCCAAATTCGTGTCTTTGGTCTCTATTTCCACTGTAGAATACTACAGATTTTCCGACTTTCTGACTTCCCGTGTCCAACCATCGCGCCTCTTGTACTGACGTGATATCCATATCGATATGTTCAAGTTGTTTTATCGTTTTTATCGCTGCTGCGGGTCTAAACCAGCTTAAAAAATTCAATGTTCCAACCTTCAAATCCTTTTTCCATAGCCGTAATCGTCGTCGTAGATGCGTCCCAATCCGAGGCAAGTCATCAGTTGTCATAGCACGTGTGATTTTTACGAGGTGGGGTTGTTAGCCCCACGCTCAACCCTTCTTCTTTATCCGGGCTTGGGACCGGGCTACTCAATTCGCCCATTTGTCACTGGGCCTCCACATCGACAGAAATCTAAACTGGAAAACGCATTGTGAAAAACTTTAAAAAATAAACAGTTCGAATTATCTTATAAGAGTTAGTAAACCTCAGAGATGTCCTCACTAAAAGTTTATTATAGTAAGGTAGAGTCTCATTTATGATACGGAAAAATATAGGGTTATACCTCATTTTTATCACCCTCGCTTTCAACTTCACTTCGTGAACATTTTCTCGGCTCTATACTCTAGCTGGGACCTGAGACCAGTAGTAAAATAATACTTCATTAAATTACATTACATGTACTAGTGCTTAACATTGGCAACACTGTTTTATTCATTCCGCCGTTGCATTCAATTACTCTCCGAGCCGAGAGGGAGGAGATCCCATATTCATCTACCTACATACAACCGCCCAGATTGTTCTGTAATTTGATTCCGGTTTATGCCGGTATATGGGCCTTTAATAATGGCTTTTGTGTGTTGTTTTCGACGTCCGGTTTCTAGCTTTTAAATGGTGCTGCAGTGGCCCCACCAATTATTGCTTAGGGGCCAACGAAAAAAAATGCACCATTGAAGCGGTTTTAGGTTTCCATATCATCGATTGATATAAGAAACTACAGAATTTTGGAAAATATATGTTGTTCCTTGAAAACGCTCCAATGCCTGTTACATTTTGCAGAATCCTTCCTGAAACGAAATCAGCGGCTCTGAGGTCTAACTCACCTTACTCCTCTTCAATTGAGCTTACAGTCGAATCTTTTTAGTTACCTATCAAAAACATCCCTTGCTGGGGATATTATTTAACTAATGAAAAGTCTGCAACAACCATGCCAATTAAAAAAATCCCTCCCTAAGATCTTACCACAAGAAACTTCAAACAATAAAAATGCAAAGATTATTATGTTTAAAGATTTATTTTTAATAACTAAAAGTGAAAACAGACAACAAGACCAAACGACATGTAAAATAATAAAGCAAAAATGGTAATAAAATGATACATGATATAGCTAAATAGTATGAACTAATTGGTAGGTACACCGCCTATTCGGCTATATAGTATAAATAATATGTGTGAAGTTGTAATAAATATATTTATAAGAAAAAAATCGCATTATTAAAAATTTAAACAGTTATTATTTCTCTGTATAAATAATCGGTTAAAAAGTTAAGAATTTTTGTTAAAATATTCTTTTCTAGAAGCAGCTTTTTATATTTTCCCCTTTAGGATAAATTTTCCAGCAAATAGGGGGCATTTTTCAAAGATTGGCAACACACAACACCGCATGCGATTAAACGCGGCGTGTTTAATATATATCAAGCGCAATCCATATTCGGTGCTGCCATCTGAGCATGAAAAAATATCCCACGGGTAAAGATATTCAAAAAAATGTGTGTGAAAGCTGCAATAGTGAGTTCTGAGTCTATAGGATTTTATTTGTATTGTAAAAAGCTATCTAATTTCGGAAACATCAAGTAATGGTCTTTCTAGGCATCTTACCAATGATGGAATAGTGCGTTCTGAGTCCATCAGTACTTATTTGTATTATAAAAAGGTATCTAATTTATATCAAGCAATGATATTTTTGATGCAAAGCGCGAATCCTCTGCATCTAAATTTTGTTAAAGCTTCAACAGTGAGTTCTGATCCTATCTGATCTTGTTAGTATTATAAAGAGCATTCACTGAAAAAACTGATGTTTTAATGGCAAATGAACTCGCGCAATTGCCCTTTTTGCTTTTGTGGCAAGGGAGACTCCTTAATTTCAATGGCATTGCTTTTGCGCTAACCGAAACCACTGCAATTGAGTCAAATTCACCGCGCATTTGCCCTATTATGCCTTTGAGCCAAATGAAATGCTTTTAAGTCAAATTAGGGAGTTTCTGGCTAAAGCCGTGTTTTTGTTAGCAAGTCGGTCTTTAGCACAAAATTACTGAATTTGGGCCAATTTCTCCGTGTTATTTCTCCCATCCTGAGGGTGAAATGAGATGGTTTTATGTCAAATTCGGGAGCTTCTAGAGCTAAATGCCATGTTTTTGGTAACGGGTCTGTGCTTTTGGCATAGGTACATTCCGAGAGGCGTGGTTTCCTACACCTCGATGGTAGTCAGTTTCTTTTGAACATCGAATCGAACAGGTGCGTGTGCCTTTTCCATGGTGAATACATGATCATGAGTAATGTGAAGGAATTCTTGGCGATGTGGCGTTATCAAAATGTTAAGGTATGTAAGTTATGTACAGTTTTCTTCTATTTATGATTTCTTAAAGATTTATATGACAACAATGTTGGTTGATCAAAATCTTTCTTTTAACCAATCTATAGGTTTTATCGTGACATATACCTTTAAATATATATGTATATAATGCACATAATAGTACATTTGTAGCGTAGTAATATTAACCACTATAAACATTTTGAATTGTGAAGCTATCAGCTCAGAAAATTCCTGTCATCAGATAACTTGCAAACCACGCGTTGGTGTGCGTCAGTGCGTTCATCTTTTTTCAATAGAATGCTGGTGTTTTGATGGAAGTTTCCAAAAACATTTCTGCTTATTGGCTAAACGCGCAAGCATTTGCAGCAATGTCTTAGTCTCTGACATCGAAATCTTAGGATTTTGTTACAATTTCGTGAAAATTTTGAGCCCGGCTCTTTATTGCTTATATATGCTCATGTTTTGTTGCTAAAATTAAGGGCCGCTTTAAAAAAAATACATTATGATTTTTTAATTATTATTATTGGTCTAACCTTATATCCGTTTGGGTTATTGTCAGATCTGCCCTTGGCTAAACTATGATTTGTTTTCTTACAGCGCAAAACATTGACGGATTAGATATAATCAAATTATTACCAAAAAAAGAAGAAGCAGGCATTCTCGAACAAAATATTCTGGGAGATAAAAAGTTGACAAAAGCTATCCAAAGCCTGAAAGATTGGTGATGGTAAATCAAACCTTTAGAACCTGATGTAATTACCAACAATGCTGAAGAAATTAGCTGGATCAGTGTTGATAATTTTTGTTTTAAAATAGGTTTGGCATTGCAACTTTTTGTTGGAGATGCGGTGTTTTCACTGTTTGCCAAGTTGGTAATAGACAAGTACGAGTATATATAAAACTACTAAACAGTGATCTTTTAATTTTTTTTTTGTACCTTCAACAGGATCACTTTTTTGTCAAACATTTCAGTTCATAGGTGCTTCTGTTTATTTTCAATAGCTAATGTGCTTTTGCTGTTACCAAGTTCGTATTAGTATTATTTTTTTGTACCTTCAACAAAGCACTTTTCAAAGATTTCACTTCATATAAGTGCTTTTGTTTATTTTAAATAACTCAAGTGTCTTTTACCTAGTGTAAGTTATCCTTATAAAAATGTCAAAATGTTATTTTTGTTACATGAAAAGAATCTAATAAAACTATATTTCGATATTCCTCCTGTGTATCTCTATACATTCTACAGACACCCATATTATATTTGGGTCATATATTTTTCCAAAGACTTTTTGATATGAACACTTTTTTAACGTTATAATTGATTTGTGCTATTTGGGTAAGTTACTCTAAAATCGAGTATCTTAAGAAGTATATAGGGCGATGTGAGATAAAGCCATGGCGAATTTCTCCTAAAAACATGCGAGCTTGTCTGTACAAGGCGATCAGTTATATGTGGACCTACCCAAAAACTTTTTTGCTAGTCGGCTTAAAAAGTTGTAAAGTAGTTTTTGAGGGGTACATGTAACTTATCGCCCTGTACAGATAAACTCGCATGCTTTTAGGAGAAATTCGACGTGGCTTTTTGTTGCAAATTCGCAATACTTTTATCGCAAATGCGCAGAGCTTTTGTATCAAATTCGCAGTGCTTTTTACCAAATTCGCAATACTTTTGTCGGAAATTCGAAGTGCTTTTGTAGTAAACTAGCAGTGTTTTTTAGCAAATTTATAATACTTTTGATGCAAATTCGCAGTGCTTTTGTCGCAAATTCGCAGAGCTTTATTAAAAAATCATAATGGACTTTGAAGACAGAGTTGAAACTTTGGCATAAAATCATACAAATAGCTGTGCTTTTATGACAAGAACATACCCTTTTGGAACAAGGAATTTTAGGCGTTTATCCCAAATGTGTCCTGAATTTGCATCAATTGAGCCATGCATTTGGCATATATCAAATGCATGGCGCAATTGATTCAAGTGCGTACGCATTTGAACCAATCAAACTGTTTTTTCAGTGTTCTAATTTCTAGAACATTAAGTGCCTTACTGAAGTAAAACGCCTATTTTAAGATACCTTCAGTATCTAAATCTTGCCAAAGTTGCAATAGTGAGTTCTGAGTCCATAGGATTTTACTTGTATTGTAAAAAGCTATCTAATTTCGGAAACATAAAGTAATGGTCTTTCTTGGCATCTTACCAATGATGGAATAGTGCGTTCTGAGTTCATCAGTACTTATTTGTATTATAAAAAGGTATCTAATTTATATCAAGCAATGATATTTTTTATTCAAAACGAGAATCCTCTGCATCTAAATTTTGTTAAAGCTTCAATAGTGAGTTCTGAGCCTATCGGATCTTGTTAGTGTTATAAAAAGCATTCTAATTTATAGAACATTAGGTGATGGCCTTACTGAAGTAAAACGTCTATTTTAAGATATCTTCAGTATCTAAATCTTGCCAAAGTTGCAAGAGTGAGTTCTGAGTCCATAGGACTTTACTTGTATTGTAAAAAGCTATCTAATTTCGGATACATCAAGTAATGGTCTTTCTTGGCATCTTACCAACGATGGAATAGTGCGTTCTGACTCCATCAGTACTTATTTGTATTATAAAAAGGCATCTAATTTATATCAAGCAATGATATTTTTGAAGCAAAACGCGAATCCTCTGCATCTAAATTTTGTTATTCAATAGTGAGTTCTGAACCTATCGGATCTTGTTAGTCTTATAAAAAGCATTATAATTTCTAGAACATTAAGTGATGGCCTTACTGAAGTAAAACGCCTATTTTAAGATACCTTCAGTATCTAAATCTTGCCAAAGTTGCAATAGTTAGTTCTGAGTCCATAGGATTTTACCTGTATTGTAAAAAGCTATCTAATTTCGGAAACATCATGTAATCATGGCATCTTAAAATAGGCGTTTTACTTCAGTAAGGCCATCACCTAATATTCTAGAAATTAGAATTCATTTTATAATACTAACAAGATCCGATAGGCTCAGAACTCACTATTGAAGCTTTAATAAAATTTAGATGCAGAGGATTCGCGTTTTGCAGCAAAAATATCATTGCTTGATATAAATTAGATACCCTTTTACAATACAAATAAGTACTGATGAACTCAGAACGCACTGAGTCCATCAGTACTTATTTGTATTATAAAAGGGTATCTAATTTATATCAAGCAATGATATTTTTGCTGCAAAACGCGAATCCTCTGCATCTAAATTTTGTTAAAGCTTCAATAGTGAGTTCTGAGCCTATCGGATCTTGTTAGTATTATAAAATGCATTCTAATTTCTAGAATATTAGGTGATGGCCTTACTGAAGTAAAACGCCTATTTTAAGATACGTTCAGTCTCTAAATCTTGCCAAAGTTGCAATAGTGACTTCTGAGTCCATAGGATTTTGTTTCTATTCTAAAAAGCGACCTAATTTCAGGAACATCAAGTGATGGTCTTTTTGAGGCAAAACGAGAATTTTACGATAACTACAGCAACTAAATCTTGCCAAAGTTGCAATGGTGGATTGTGAACCTATCGAATTTTGTCTGTATTATAAAAGTTATCTAATTTACGAAATATCCAGTGATTGTCTTTCTGAAGCAAAATGAAAATTTAGGATATCTGCAGCATCTAAATCATGCCGAAGTCTCAACAATTAGTCCTGAGCCTATCGGATCTTGTTTATAAAAAGCTACCTATTTTCGGGAATATTGTCAACTAACATAAAATCATACAGTGGAAAGTTTGAACTTAACCTT
>MU185548.1:0-21715 GCA_016904865.1 Pissodes strobi
CGAAACGCGCGTCGAGTGCAAATATTCTGTTTCGGTATTGTGGGTAAAACTCTGTTTAAGTGCATGTTGCCGAAGGTTCCAAACCCCAACGTAACCAGCAAAAACAATGTTTTTTGAGACTTGCACCTTTATTGTAGAATCCGAACTGTGAACTGTTTATTGTCAAACGAAATGTTTTGCACTTTCTTATCTTCCACATAACCACAAGCTGGAAAATAGTCCCCACCAAACCGAAAATTTCGTATATCTAGATAATTACAAAATAACTAAGATAAGAAGATGCAAATCGTTTCGCGCTAAGTTAAACAGATCAAATTCTTTAAATAGAAGGAATGCTATTCGACATGCTACATGAAATTTATCTAGAATTTTTAGAAGAATTCCAAAATCGGAAAATATGTCCCGCTCTTTTGAGACCTTTTATATTGAAATATAATTCAATAATATTAGGTCTGTTCAATATTTTGCTCTTTCTGCCCATTCTGCACCCAATTATTGCGTCATGAGTTCATGTTCAGTTCATGAACTGGGAAGGATTTAAAAAACGCATTTTGTTCGAGTTCGAGCGGTGTTTGTCATCACTCATCTGTCACCTATCGTTTTCGTATTTTAAGTTTGTTTACCTATCTCTTATAATATTGTATCTGTGATTGTTTTCTTTCTGATAAAATGGAATACGCATAGACGACATAGATCTGTTTTTATCTGAATACGAGGATGAATACGACCCAAGTGACGAAAATAAAGACGTTTTTTTGTAAGGCCTTAACCATTTTTCAAGGCGAAAAAGAGAATAACCAAAACATAGAATAAGAAGTGTTTTATCTTGGTCTATGAATAAAGTTTTACGGGGAACAAAACTCAACTGAACAAAACTACAAAACAAAACCGACTTTTTTCTGTCATTTGTCATTACATAAATTTAAAACACGTTTGACGCGCAGACGTACACTTTTTACACCTGCTCATAGGGAAGAGTAAATAGTGCAAATTATGATGACGTCACCGATGTTTTATCTCACTTTAATAATTGGTCCATCTCTTATTTAAAAAATACGTTTAGGGCAAAAAGTGTAAAAAGTTCGTGCTCAGAGCAAAAAGTGTGAATTATTGAACAGACCTATTGTCAAACTAAAATCAACCTGGCTAAATGATGAAATGGTTGTAAGACTAATAAAAAAATTAGAAACATATTATTTCTATAAAATGTGTATACATATGAAGGGTACAGGGGAAAAACGATCTAAGCGCCATTTCCATAGGAAACTTTTTTATTATTGACTTCACAGAAAATTTTATTCTTGATAAAAGTTGGTGTTTGGAAAAAAACTAATTTTGACAATGCTAAATTAAGGATAAGTTATACAGGGTACTCAATAAATACAAAAATGATGGTTAAAAAATCAAAAACTTTGGAATATCGGAAAACCTTCTACAGAAAAAATAAAGCTCGTATTAAGATAAAAATAAAAGTCAAATACCATTTTTTCCAAAAGTGCACCCCAAATCCATGTCAATTATTGAAAAACCCCGCTTTTTCTTAATTTTGTCCTTATTTTTTTTCAGCAACGATGCACTTTTGGAAAAAATGGTATTTGACTTTTATTTTTATCTTGATAGGAGCTAAATTTTTTCTGTAGAAGCTTTTCCTATATTTCAAAGTTTTTGTTTTTTTAACCACCATTTTTGTATTTTTTAAGTACCCTCTATAACTTATCCCTAATTTAACATTGTCAAAATTAGTTTTTTTTCCAAGCACCAACTTTTATCAAAAATAAAATTTTCTATGAAATCAATAATAAAAAAGTTTCCTACGGAAATGGCGCTTAGATCGTTTTTCCCCTGTACCCTTCATATATATTTTATGAATGTTTCCATATTATTAATTTTCGATTATTTTTGGGCTCTTTAAATTTTGTAACCTATTCCGATACGTTTTAGTCCGTTTTTGTGCTTTTAGTTAGTTTGGGTTAGTTCAATCAGCTTTCGTTTAGTTTTAATTTATTTTAGTCATTTGAACCCGGTTCCGATACATTATAACCAATTTTAATGTTTTTGGTTAGTTTTGGTTAGCCGCCAAAATTGGGTCGTTCAATCAACTATCGATTACTTTCGGTTTCGAGTTCCGATACGTTATTACCAATTTTAGTGTTTAGGATAGTCGCCAAAATTGAATTAATCTGGGTTAGCTTAAACTTACATAATATTATTTTTAAACTATTCCGATATGTTTTAGCCCGTTTTGGTACTTTTAGTTACTTTTGGTTTGTTTTGGTTAGTCTTTCAATCAAATTTTGGTTACTTTCAATTAGTTTCAATTTATTTTAGTTATTGAAATAATTCAAGTTAGTCGTCAAAATTCGGCTAATTTTGGTTAGTTTCAACTTATTTTAATATTTTTAATCTGCTACGATACGTTTTAGCCCTTTTTGGTGTTATTGGTTAGTTTTGGTTAGTCGTTCAATCGACTTTCGGTTAGTTTCAGTTAGTTTTAATTTAGTTTAGTAATTTGAATCGGTTCCGATACGTTATAACCAATTTAAATATTTTTAATTAGTTTAGGTTAGTCGCCAAAATTCGGTTAATTTGGGTTAGTTTCAACTTACTTTAATAACTTTAATCTGTTACGATACGTTTCAGCCCTTTTGGTGCTTTTGGTTACTTTTGGTTAGTCGTTCAATCGACACTCGGTTAATTTCAGTTAGTTTTAATTTATTTTAATCATTTGAACCGGTTCCGATACGTTATAACCAATTTTAAAGTTTTTGATTACTTTCGGTTAGTCGCCAAAATTCGTCTAATTTGGGTTAGTTCTAACTTACTTTATTATTTTTAATCTGTTCCGATACGCATTAGACCGTTTTGGTGCTTTTACTTACTTTTGGTTGGTCATTCAGTCAACTTTTGGTAACTTTCACTTAGTTCCAATTTATTTTAGTCATTTGAATCGGTTCCTATACGTTATAAGCAAATTTAATGTTTTTGGTTAGTCGCTTAAATTCGCTTCGTTTTGGTTAGTTTTAACTTACTTTAATTTTTGTAACCTGTTACGATAGGTACGTTTTAGCCTGTTTTGGAGCTTATGGTTACTTTTGGCTAGCTTTGGTTAGTCCAGGTAAGCGCGTATGATTGGCATCGAGTTCCAACTGCGTAGTGTGCTCGCTTCACTGAGCTTCACGGAGAAAATTTGATTCCGTACCCCACTAAACGAGCCGAGTGTCGCGGCTATGGCTTCTTTACGCTATGATAGCGTTTACAGTGCTTGAGGTCAACCGAAGCCTTCGATAGTTAGCTATCGAATGCTCAGGGTCAACTCACTTATTAGTGAACGCATGCGCATTATGGTCGCAGAATCCTATGGTCCGGGAAAGCTCGAGCTGAGTCTAATTATTTTCAGCGACTTTGGCGATGGGCATATTTAAGGTGTGGTTTGTAACTCATCACGGACCTCCACGCATTTCGATGACTTGGACTATAGTATTTTCACAATTATGACGGAAGACCTAAATGCGCGGGAAAATGCATGGTGTAGAAAATTTTATTATTAGAGCCCAATATATTCTGACTAATATAATTGTTTTGCATCGATAACACAGTATACGAGGTGAAGTGTCTCTAATATTTATGTAATAATTATTTTTATATGGCATTATTCAAATATATACGGTGAACAATTCTGTTTTTGATAAAGTTATTTATCCAAATATATCTGAATTGGTTTCGAGAATTATGCTGGGTATTTTCGATGAGTTTTATGGTAAACTTTTTAAGATACGCAGTGGCTCGATTAAAATATATATGGAAATAAAAGTAAAAGCCTAATAAAAATAAACATATGTAATTTTTAAATGAACATTAGTATTTTCAATTCTATAATAGATAGATAGATAGATAGATAATTTATTGGTAACAATTACACAAAAGTGCTTTCACAAGTCAAAGTATAAAAATGCAGTTCCTGTACCTGTACCTGTACCTACTTAAAATAATAATAAAAAAGTTAAAATAGTTTTACAACAACACTACTGAACATTTATAGTTACTATCTCATCTTTACAAGACAAAGAAAAAAAGGTAACACAAACAATCATTACAATTAACACACTATTAAAATAATTTAGGTACAAAAGAAATTCAATACACTAAACTATATCACTACAATCATTACTGATGCAATCTTCAAAAGAATAAAATGCTTTTAAAATTAGATATTGCTTTATTTTCCTTCGGAATTGACCCTCCTCGAGCTCTCTCATAACGGGGGGTAAAATATTAAAGAATATTACAGAGTAATAGTCTGTGCCCCTTCTAGTTCGTGCAAGCCTGCGAAAATTTGGGAAGATGTTGCTGTTGTTTCTCGTTGCATAGTCATGCACCTCTCGATGCGATGTAAAACGCTGCATATTTTGTTTGATGTAAGTTAGACACTGGAAAATAAAAGCAGAAGGAAGAGTCAATATTCCAAGCTCTCTGAAGCAATGGCGACAGCACTCAGGCTAACCCAACCCCACCATAACACGGATACATCTACGCTACAGCTTAAAAAAATTTATTGCTTGGGCCGCGTGGCCCCAATTAAGAAGAGCATACAGCATGCTAGAGCCAAAGTAGCCATGACAAGCCGAGACCAGCATCTCAAGCGATAGACTCTTGTCTTTTGACAGTTTAGCACAGAGCCTGGTGACATGCTCCCCCCAAGTCAATCCACAATCCAAATAGACACCGAGAAACTTCACTGCAGCATCGACACGCATAACCGGGTCCAAACTTCTCAACGAGAAATTCATGTTCTGGGTCTTTGTATCTATAAGGCTCAGCTTATTAGACAAAAACCAGTCTTCTATGTTTGAATGTTTATCATGAACAATATTTTGTATGGGCTCAGAAGGATGATAATTTATAAGATGGGTGGTGTCATCAGCGAAAAGAATCAGGTTATTCTGTGAGTTAGCAAGATCATTAATGTAAATTAAACATAAAGTCGGACCCAATACAGATCCCTGGGGTACTCCGTGTGTTATTAATTGTGTGTTCGACTTGCTGCCATTATGAGAAACAAATTGAATACGGTCCGACAGATACGACTTCCTTGCTCTGTTATAGGTCGATAATTTATGCGAGCACTGCTCTTACACTTAGTCCTGCTGATATCAAATTGAAAAAATATACCACAATGATCGGACAGATGATGTAAATTAAATGGATTAGATATAAACTTACCATGATCGAGATTTGTGAAGACGTTGTCAAGACATACATTCAATCTGGTGGCAAATTCAGTTGTCTTGAACAATCCATAGGACTGCAAACGGTTGCAAAGATCAATTGCTCAATGTCGTTTCCAGAAACATGAACATTAAAATCCCCCGTAAGAACAATTCTCCCAGACAAATTTACCTTGTCAAAGCAAGTAGACAATATCCCAAGAAACCTCTCAAAATCGTCACTTGGTGACCTGTATACGGTGACAATCTGAGTGTTCGACTCGACAATGAGCACACCTGCCACCTCACAATGTAGCTCCTCTGAGAGATCAGATAAATTAAGATCGTAAAAAGTTTGGCTGCTTTGTAAATAAATTGCAACACCACCATGTCCCCTCACAGACCTACAGAAACCAGCAGCGGCACTGTAGCCCTCTAAAGAAGTTGCTAAAAATTCATCAGCTAAAATCCAGTGTTCATTGAGACAAACACAGTTAATCTGATTTTCAGTGAAGATTACCTCGAGTTCTAAAGTCTTATGACGTACACTTTGTATATTTGCATGTACAATTTTAAATCTACTATTTGGATTGTACTGTTCAACCAAGTCCTGTTTTACACAACTTAATTCTTCAGGTATTAATAGGGTTATGTTTTCCGTTGTGGCATTGTTGCCACTGTCTGGCACTGGAGATTTATAATTATAATTCCCTGTGGCCACAGTGCAGAGCACGGTAGTGCTCCTGCTCACTATATGGTACAGCAAGACGAAATGAAGAACGATGCTTATCCCTCTTTGTTTGAATTTTCACACAGTCGCATCCTTTGTCCAAGTTGTTATACTTTAGGAATTTTAGAATATCGTCACCCTTCATATCAAGAGCGAAGCCTGAGATGAATAAAAATGACATCCTTGAAGCTATTTTCAGTAGATCCATGTTCTCGTTGGTTCCTCTCAGTGGTTCAGGCCTGCTTTTCCTTTTTATATCGCTCTCCTTTATTTGACCGCGAACATTTGAGGTTTTATTTTGTCTAAATCCTCGCGTCTTCTGCACTTCCCATTTGTCTTGTTCATTTTGAGGTGCATGGTTTATTATTTTGACAGTCATTTTTATTTGCCAATTGTTGTCTTAGTACTTGTACCGATTCCGATTGTATAACCTCAATAACCTCATCCTCAATGCTGTTGCTATTACAAACGTCAATGTCCTGGGCAGGTGGTGCGTTTGAACTAACTGAATTCAATTCATCAGAACTACGAATTTTTCGCTCATTCAGATTTACAGGAATTGGTGTTTCATTTTCAGAATTACGTGTTCACTGGCGACATCTAACGGATGGTTTTCCAAGCCGTTCGTTTCTGCGTTCCTGAGCAGGGGGAGGGGATCAAGCATGGAATGATCGGAATGTTTCCATTTTCACTGGGATCCATCAAATTTTGAGACCATCAAATCATGTTTTTCTTTCCATAGGGTGATGTTTTCTTGGAGAATCATGTTCTTTTCCTCCATTTCATTCAAAATTCTTCTAAGAAGTAAGATTTGGAGTTCTTTAATGTCGATATCGGATCCAACCTCACTATTTTCTTGGCAGCAAATAACACGAGTTTCATCGACAAACTGCACATTTTCGGGGTAATCGCGAGATGCACACAATTTATGAAAAGCATTCTCACAAACAATGCATACTGCACACCCGAAATTCTTAGTTTTACAGCACTTTAATTGCACTCTTTGAGTAGAGCTACTTTTAAGACGATCTTTAGTCGGCGCCATCTTGAATAACCTCTAATAATATGAAAAGGTTAATAAAAATATAATAAAAATGTCCGTTGTGGCTTCAAAAAGTAGAAAATATAGTTTGAACGAAGCTATAAAGAAAGAAAAGAGGGAGATGGAGAAGTTATACCGAGTGTTGGCATTAAAACGGGTCGAATCCAAATATGGACCAGTCGTTTTGGTGAACTTAGAAAAACTTAGAAGGAGGTCTAGTGTTTTTCCGATACGATATTGTCATGCTATGCTACTGTTTGAGGGTTTATAAACTTCAGTTTAGGGATCGATCTACGTCAGGTGAAAGGAGATGATAAAGAAGACACTTCCTTTAAAAATAATAAGAATGTCTATTGGTCAAATTTTCACTGTACCCGATTGCTAAGGTACGCATGTCTTTTTGGTTTGGGTATACTATTTTTTTTTAAGGTTGTGTTTTAATTTATTGTGGTTAGCTTTGATTTATTTCCAATCAGAGTATTTTAAGATAGAATCCACTTCAAAATTATCTTCCTTAGAGCTTTGAAAAATTTATAGTAGATTCGACTACTACTTTAGGTGTGTACTTCCTAAGCCTACGCACATGTGTGCTGAAAAAGTCGGATTTTAGCTAGCAAATTAGGTTGTAGGTTAGGACCCTACGCCCTACGACCTACATGTGCTGTAAGGAGAGGTTTTGGGGTGAGAAACAAAGTCTTCCGAACTGATGGTTCACTTGCGTATTCATGTAATAAAATTTGCTGACCATTGCAGGTTTAAGGTTTATAATCGCTTGCGTTGATCGCTCGCGTTGTTTATAATTTATCTAGAATGTTTACATAATATTTTCCAAGTTCAAGTTCAATTTTAAGACAGCGTGATGTTTACTTAGTAGTTTATGCGCCTTCAATATCATCAGAAGATTGAAGCATTGAACCATAGAAAAGTGGCACTTGTTTTCAAGGAGGAAAAAGAGGTGAGAAAAGTTAACCCTGCAGTTGTCTTTGATTTTGTAGAATTGTGAGTTGTAAGTAGACATGTTGATTTGCTAATATTTTACGGAAAGTTTAACAATTTGTTTTCATATCAATTCCCTAATTTGAAATATGAGAATCATCATTTGATTTTTCTTTATGGCAGTGGCAGACTCACTAAAGGGAGATCCTATGGCACTCGACGAGCGGTGTGTGTGCGAAGATGTTGATTGACACGGATCTTCAATAGTTTTAGGTTGCAATTAGGGGGAAATAGATGTCATGGGATTGAGTTCCACAGTGATACAGTGCGCTAGACAAAGGAGTTCTTCTAAAGCGACGTTCTAGGTGTTTCCATTTGTACGACGAACAGGTGCGCTTTTGCCGTCTGTCTGTCACGCGTTGCTGGGGGCGGGATAATACGGACCAAATCCTGGGAACATCTGCCGTGAAAATATCTGTAACACAGGGAAGGCTCGGCCACATGTCTGTGGTGTTCCAGACTATCCAGATCCCGGGTCAACTCTGGGTCGCCGACGAGACTCACACCTCTCTTCCGAATGGAATCCAGTAGCTTTAGGATGTGCTTAGGTGCGGCACACCAGATGTGTGAGCAATATTCTATGCACGGTCTTATTTGCGCTTTGTAGAGCAAGAGTAGCTGCTGCGGTGTATACAGTTTGTTGTTGCGAAATAGCGCACCAAATTTCTGCAAGGCTGATTTTGCGATGGTCATGTCAGGACATATTGCTGTTGACCGAGTCACCCAGTTATTCAATTGACGAGTATTAAGGAATTGTGAGATCCTGCCATAATGATGTCAGGGCCCGCCGTATTGGCTTTCTTGGGAAACGTAGCTGCTTGGGTCTCTGCTGCATTGAACTGGATCAAATTCCTGTCGCTCCAAGTTCGAACTTTCTATAGATCTTTAGATCTTAATTGTTCTAATCTGCTCCTATCTGTGGTGATAAGTCGGTCTCCGGTAAAGATTTTTCTGATCTAGATTGGGAGACAAGGGTACTGTCATCTGCAAAACTATAAACAGGATTATTGGTTTCGGTCAGCGGGCCATTAACATAGATGAGGAACAGAGTGGGTGAAGGTATTGAGGCACTCCCAATGGTAAATATGTCTGAGATGTATCCATCAACTGCAACGTTCAGAAATCGGTTCTTAACGAAACTGGCAAGCTAGCTGCAAAGAGACGCTGGCAATCCTAAGGACGGCAGTCTGTTGAGCAATCCGGCATGCCAAACTCCGTCCAAGGCGTTCGAAATATTTAACGCAATCGCTCGAGATTTTCCGTACTTCTCAATTGTCCTACTCCATATATTAGTTGCATAGGCCAATATATCCCCTGTGGATCTCTGTTTGCGAGAGCCGTATTGATTATCGGTAATTATTCTGTTGTTTTCGAAGAACTTGAGTAGTTGCTGATTGACTATACGTTCCATGACTTTGAAGATTATTGGACCTCGAGCGACTTTCCAAGAACATGGGCAAATCTCTTCTAGGGAAAACAGGGAAAAAAGTCTAGAAAAAATGGTGTTAGTTCGTTGGAACAGTTTTTCAACATATCAGGTATTGCGTCCGGACCTGATGCCTTGTGCGTATCTAGCTCTTTGAAGATTTTAATGAATTAAAAATAAATAACAAAGTAAAAGAGATGTAGAAAAATGAGATAGGGTGAGTGTGAAATTGAGAGGTATAAATAAATATATTGATTGCATTTTATGCATTGATTTTGCATATTTTTAATAATTTCCCTTCACAGTCAATTTTTTTATTTGAAATGTAAGAATCACTTTCACTTGAATTTGATAATGTATTAAAAGAAAAAATAACGAGCTAAAAGATGTAGGAAAAAATGAGTTTAGATTAGTTTGTTAATTGAGTTAGAAGAAGACATTCTGATATAGAAAAAGTGATAATTAGTAGTGTTTATTATTTTTCAACAAGAGTAGTTTTTAAAATAGGCGGTGAGAAATAGTTCCAGAGATATTTCGTAGCTTTAAAAACGAAAAACGGGTCGGATTAAACTTTTTGCATTTCCCTGATAAAATGTGTCTAGCATTATTGCGGTTTCATACTAATATCGAAAAATCGAACGTCGTTAACAACTAAGCAAGTTTTGGCGAAATAAATAGTTGGTGTATATAAGGTATTTTCATTTTCAAATTCAGCATATTCCACCGTAGCCAACAGCTAGTTTGTTAAATAAAATGATTTATAAAAAAGGTTATTTATCGGTCAATAACGTGGTAAATCTAGTGAAATAAATTTTAAAAACCAAAATCGAAAATATGCTATCCATCTTCAAAATGTACAACACGCCTCAAGCTTCAGAACATTGATCCAAAAGCCCTTTTTGTACTATCACCTCTTGCTGATTTGAGTAAAAATTTGGCTCTATTTAAGAGTAACTTATATTTTAGCTATGGCACAAAAATACATATATAAAAAAGAACCAATAACTAGCTTATTGAATAAAATAGTTGATCGATGTATATAAAAAGCTTATCGTTTTTAAATGAAGAACAAAAAGAAAATACAGAATATGAAAAATGATGACTTCAAAAATTGATTTTATAAAACTTGATTAAGCACAACAAAAAAAACTAAATTATAAATAAGTTATAATGAACGATAACATTTGTAAAGCATTCTCGATCTTGAAGTGTTAACCGCAGTTTCATTAAAATGAAAAATACATTTAAATTCGTAAAGCTTGATTCAGGATTAATACGAAAGAATTTCAACGTCTGCAGCTTCGGAATTATTAATAGCGTTTTGGAAAGTTTTGCTGTTTTCAGTTGACAACTGAATTGTTTTCAGTCTCACCCTTTCAGTAAGGGATTTATATTCATCCTTTGCTGCGTATTTTTAAGCCGAATATCGCTGTTGCGTAAAAGCGCTTTTGCAAAAGAAATATAATAGAATATTAAGCAGTTATAATAATGCCATTGTGTGCTCCAGTGCCAATCTTTTTTTAATTAAGTGGTAATTAACTTACTGATGTATAATACAGCAAAACTGATTAATAAAACTCTTAAAATGAGTACATCAACGAATTACATAATTTATCAGTATATAACTCGCCGTGTTTGGTTGATTTGTCGAAATTGTATTAGGCAAATCATTCAAAGGCTTTTGGAGCTTTAAGAAGGGTAATTAAAGGGTGGCCTATTTGACCATTTAAAATTGGGGAGGAATTGCCTTGTTTTGGTTGAAATTTTAGAAGGTATTTGAAACAATAATATGGCTGGAAAGATAACTTGACAAGAAGAACCTCCTACCCTCTCATTTCAGGTGTAAGTGCCACATCCACTTAGAGGTTGTGGTTACGTGTATGAAAATATGCCAAAGTGTGTATCCCTGCAAAACCAATTTACCGTGTTCGAGTATTTTTTTGATTTGTTTTGGCTAAAATGAACCACACATGGGTGGAAAGTTCTTAGTGGGCCCTCCTTTATAGCAGATAATATTCATTTTTAAGTAAACCTCCCATATTATCCTAAGATGAAAATAGTGCTATTTTCCAAAATAATTATCAAGACCCTCTTCTGTCAAACGGAATTGAGGTCAGATGAAATACAATTTGAAGTATACGGTGGTTGCTTCAGCTCAGAGAGATTTCTACTCATAGATAGTAATAACTTCTTGATTTTATAAGCGTTTTGTGGGGAAACACTCATAAATGCATAAATACCTTATCTTAGAAAGTACAAGATTTATGAAAACAGTTTCATCAAAAAAGTGGGTTATTCCTAGTAGAATGATGTATAATTTTTGTATGTTTCTTAACTCACCTTATTATATACAGGGTGGTGAAAACATTATTTTTTGCTTAATGGAACAACATATATTTTATTCTATTTTTGGATAGCCCTTTAAAAGAAAAATCACTGATGTGTGATGCACCATTTCGAACTAATTAGCGATTATCTCCATGTCGCCTAATAGGTTTTAGTGATATTTTTCCGTTCTTTTTTAAATATTTCTCTTAAAATGTATTAATTGTATGTATTTCTGTCCACATGTTACAAGTCAAATCGCGAGTAACAAAAGTTCGACTCATGCTATCAATATAGCATCAAATTCCCCTAGAGTGGGATTATAGAATATACAGGCTATCTAGTAAGTTGCCCCACTCTTTCTCTGTTTAATACAAAATAAAACAGTTATAGATGCATAGAAAGCTATTTAATTTACAAATAGATCAAAAACTCAACACAACATGTTTTTGGAAGCTCCAAAAATACATCTGTCTTTTCTCCTGATTATTTGAAAAGTTTTTAACAACAATATACGGTAAAACAGAAACTAAAAAACAAAATCTCTTTTAACAATTTCTAAAAATTACACGTGGAAACATAAAATAACTTTTGGGCGAAATTTTCAGGGAAAGATCCTACAGTACAAATATAGAGGTGTTTTTAAAATTTTGAAAGTTTTTACGAAAAAAAAACAAAGATACAGCTTTCACAAAAAAAAAATAGGGAACCGGATAAGAACAGGTTTTCAAGTTACTTAACAACCACTCGGACCGCTAAAACTTTTTACAAAAAATACAATCCAGATTCACAATAAAATCGAAAAAACCATTGCAAATTAATAGATCATTATAAAAAGCAATTTAATATATGAAAATAAATATCCTAGATTAGAAGCTAAAATAAATTTTAAGCAATTAGCTATATCAGTTCATATTTTTCCACAACTTCAACAAAACGTTCCAAGATTTTATCAAGAAACAGCACACTCAGCTTTTGTGGTTGCAATTTTGTTTCTTTTCGTTGACTTAAATACTTAAGTATCCTTGTGAATTTTGATAAATTGTTGCCGATGTAAAAATGTTATATTAAATCTAACAAAATAACACATTATACCAATTACAACAATATAGAACATATTTACAAAAATAACACACATTATACCAATTTAGGAAAAGGCAGTTTTGCAAATATGTAGGTCAAAACCGATTAAATTTTTCAGTACCAGCTGTTCGGGGGTAATACAGTTTTGCGAGCTATCGTTTATAAATAGAAAATTTAGAATGAGTATCTTTAAAGGTTGTAGTTCTGGGCATAGTCCTAAGAGAGCATTTTGCCGAGAATTTTTATCTTTGATAATATCCGGAATTTCCAGATAAATAGATTCACCTGCTAGGTTTTCAACAAAAATGTCAATGTCTCCATATCGTTGGGTTCTTCCGCATATGAAAGAGGGAAAACCACCGGCAATAAGACACTTGCGTTTCGCCAAATCTCTGTAACAGGAAAAACACCTCTTTTAAATCTCTGTAATAGCGAGTATCCAAATTATCAAAGTTTAGCCTTTCCCTAACAAACACAATAATTTTAGTGAATATTTCCATAACGGTGTACTCAATACAAAAACTATTCCAACAAGTTATTGAAACTGAAACATTTATATATGAAGGTTCCCTACAAAGCACATGATTCGGCATTTATACTAAACTGATAATTTAGGAAACAATTGGTTACATTATCGCACCGGGCATCAAAATAAAATTAAAAAAATATTTGTTACGTTTCAAAGTTATTTTTCAGAAGTTCCACTAGACAAAACCAGACTCCGCTCTAATGAGTGAATAACATCTACAATCTTTTTTTTTGTCCCTCGCCCGATAAAGTCGACACATGTCGCGAACTTCAAAAAGGAATCCTTCACTTTACCCGCGTTTTAACAAATAAAAAAGCTAATGATAGCTAACAAATAATGATGGTACCCGGCAATATGCTTGTATTCGTAAGAGCTCCTCTCCCATACTCAGATGGTAAAATCACTTCGCTTTCGGCCAGAATATAACTTACAAAAACATGGTTCTTGTTCTGTTAAATTCTCAATTTATATGAGTCGGAAATTGTAAAATAATAATTGGAAGCGGATCCCATATCAAAAATACTTAAGAACTCTGTTGTTCACGGACAATATTTTGATTTCTGATCCACAAATCTTTATTATGATCCATTCAAAAATTACAGATCAATTAAATGCGTCATAGGCGACTTTCAGACAGAAGTTGAAACGCATTTGAAGCATGTGAAGAACTGTAGTCAGACGAGTAAAGTTGATTTTGCGGCTTGGGTGCTCTAGATGCGTCGAAAAAAGGCAAAAAAATGAGCCCGAAGTGGGCTGAAAGTATTGTGTTACTATTTTTGGATTTATGTCAACGGCATGACTGTTTATGAAATAGTCAACTCGAGAGTGATCGAAACAGGGATGCTCGAGACAACGCTTTAGTTATCATAGCAAGAAAAATTGAGAAAGTTGAAGTAAGTGTAACTGCTGCCGACATTAAAAATAAGATAAAAACAATTATAATAATGTACAATAAATAACTTACATTGGTATTAAAATCCAAGAAGAGCGGTTCTCAGGAACAGAGAATATTTACGAAACCATAGATATTGTGGTTGAAGAGAGCTAATTTATTTTTTAAGAGCAGTATCTGTAACGGGAGACAGCGCAGCAAATTTGGTAAGTACACAACCTAAAGACTGAACACTTAATTAAGTTAAATTATTTTTTCTTGCCAATGTGCGGCACCTGGACCACAAAAGTATTCAGCATTTTTGTCGCTATTATTATATATTGAATAATTTCTACTTCCACTATGTTCTAATTCACGTAAACCATTAGCTGAAATATTTTTCGATCTCTATGAACCTGGTGTAATTGATCCGCTAGTTAAATCTTCGATATCAAATGACCTCACTGGCTGATGGCGTATATTTTTGACTCGAAGTATAAATTAACCAGTTATGTAATGCACAAGCTGTTTTAATTATTATATACACTTTGTCAATACTCACAGCTATTGGTTTTTCAAAAATTCGGAATCATGAGGTTAAAATTCGAAACGCATTCTCTACTAAAAGATGCGATGTGCTCTGGATAAGCGGTAATTAAATATCCTCTGGTGTCTAGAGAGATGAGGAAATCTTGCGTATGGTTTTAAAAATGTATGCTTTTTGTGGGAAAGTATCGTCAGCTACAAAAACTCAATTTTTCAGAAAATTTAACTAATTCGATTCCATTGCTGCGTCTAGAGTTGAATTCGAGAACACAGCTGTATCGTTTGCACGATCATTTGCACCTACATCGATATAACGGAAGCAGTAATTTACATCAAAGGCAGCAAAAAATACGCTGTAATTTTTTTTTTTAATTGAAGTACTCGGAGCCACTATGAGGTGCATTATGTACAACAACGTGCTTCCCATCAAGAGCACCGCAGCCGTTGGAAAAATTTCGTCGTTTGTAGAAACGGCCCTGAATTTCCTTCCATTGACTCTCATTTTGTGGAACCTGACATTAATAGGAAATATTTCGGGTTTAAAGGAACGAGCCTTGAAATACTCTATCTATAGACAAAATAACACTAAGTTTGAAATACATAATTACTAATAACAAAAAATGTTTAAACACGGAAAAATAAATATTTTGACATAATTATATATTTTCATTCCAGATCTTGCCAGCCGATCAATCAGAAACTCCGGATGAGACTCTATCCCATACAATGAATTTCCTCATTAACCCGTGTATCCTCCAGATTCGCCTCCTGAAACTGCGCTACCCTACACACCTTAGCTAGAAAGCAATTTGGAGGTCCTCCAAACGCAAGCTGACATCAAATAATGAGCCGGCCATACGAGTGTCTAATGTAGGTGCAGCGATAAACAAATTGGAGAAATTGTTTGAAAACACCAGAAGTGTCCCAGATGATGAGTTTGATGTATCTTGGAAACCTATAGCAACACAATTGAGGCAGCTTTCTCTATATAATGCACACATATGCAAAGAACAAATTGAAGTGCTAATAAGGCGGCAGTGTTTAAATATCATGTTATCGCAAAGACAAGCAGCATTCACATTCGCATTTCATTGCGACGGATACGCATTCATCAGATTCGTGTTGTTCAATACAATCGCCTACAGATAGCACATTTCCTGACTCGGACAGCACCTTCGATATTGTTGTTCAGACTTTTGCTAACATAAGGTTAGAATTAATGTAAACAAACAACAAGTTCAATTTTTCAAAGTCGAATTTTCTTAGTTCTTCTCGAGAAACAAATAAAAATATTCACACATACTTGTTCATTGATGGCTAAACATCCTTTTGGAAAGAAAGAATAACAAAAAGGTTGCAGGATTGCAAAAATATTTTTAGGATTCAACCTATAACCTAAAATGTCTGGGACCTGCGATTTTTGCAATGCAGCTGTTATCTTCAAAGAACCTGGTAAAACAAATAAGGCGACTGATGTTTTTGGGTTCCCTGCGATCATTGTAAGAAAATAGTATGCCAAACATGTGGTGATATTACAGGGCCAACAGAAATGAGGGCCATATGCCTATTAAAAAGATCATTTCCCTTCTATTGCAAGTCTTGCCCAGCAAATGTAAAGCGAATTCTGGGTCTAATGAATCGTGTATCCAAACTGGAAAGGAGTCTTGATGATCTACAAACCAACCTTCCAACTATGATCGAGAAATCGGTGACAATCCTGACTAATCCACTGGAAGATAGAATATCCCGCCTTGAGTCTCAAAACAAAGACATGACCTCAGTGATTTCAACAACAGCACCTCTCGAAGACAGAATTTCTTAAACAAAACCCTACAGAATTTTGGTCCTATACTGGCTCACTCCGGGGCTCTGGTAGATTACCATCAAATTTTCACTTAAATGACAAATCCGCACCTATGGGCCCCCAAGCAGCTGAATTCTTTGCTTAATACTTCGGCTATGTCTATAGTAGTCAATATCTGGATTTCCCTGATGAGCCCTCTCTTACCCCACATAACATATTTGATTGTAATATCTCTATTTCTAGCATTTATACAGAATTAAAAAATATAAATCCACACCGCCAGGGGCCGGGACCTGATAAAATTCACCCACTCTCTCTAAAAAACTGCTGCTTTGTGCTGTCAAGTCCCTTACACATAATTTTCAATAAATCCTTGCAAACAGGTATGTATGATGCATATATATTTATAATTATTAATAAATTATCTATTACTAGTTTAAGATGTCAATAATATAATTGTTGTTTAAGTCTAATTCTCTTATATGTTCTACTAAATGTAACATTTAAATATTTATAGTTTTTAGGAAATTTGGATTTTATTGACTAAGTATCATTGTAATTTAAAATGGGCTTGACCCGTAAATAAATAAAATAAAGTTTAGCTTTGTAATACATTACTTGGACTTATACAACCGTTAGAAAAACGAATTAAATGCTCTTTTGTTCATCACATATTATATTTTATTTTAACTTAACCTTATGAATTCTTTTAACGCCTCATATATTGCTTCACAGACTGGTTTTATAAAGACTGATATGGTATTTTTAAGGACACGATAGATGAACCCTAATGAGAGAGCTTCACGAAGAGGAACCTCCGGTTGCCAAATATCTTAAGGTTATATGAAGCCTTAAACTTGCGGCGATGGGTCTTCTCAAAATAATGACATGTTATGTGAATAAATTTAATAATTAGTGAAAATCAGAAACAGTGTTTCAATTACTAGTGTTTATGCATTTGGCTTTTTATCTTAAAAAGAGTCCTTGAAATTGTTCTTCGGACATTCTCAAATGATTTTTGTAGGCACCCTTGTCCTCTAAAGCAAGCTCCTTAAGCAGGATTCCTGAAACCTCCAACTTATTTCTTCGCAATGTCAAATTCCTGACCCGAAACCTACTTTTTCTAGATTTTTAGTCAAATTTTGACAAAATATCCCTAATTTCTTCGTTTGATAATTAGTAAATAGCTGCTATGCCTGCTTGGACAAATTCAAATCAAATTTTGTTTATGTGTGAGCAGACATTCGATTCGATTTTAGTTGATCAACTTAAAACAACTCGTTAGCTTGTCGCTAACTAATAAAAATATTAACCAGAAACCTATATATGTATAGCAATATTCTTAACCGCAAGTTAATAAATAGTTTTTATTAAAAAATATATATTTTAGGTGAAGAAAGAAAAGTAAAAGCAGAATATGAAAAATGATGCTTTATTTTAAAATCTTTCAAATATTGATTTTAGAAAACTTGATTAAGAACAACAAAGAAAAAACTAAAATGTAAATAAGTTATAATGAACGATAACATTTGTAAAGCATTCTCGTTCATGAAGCGTTAACCGCAGTTTTCATTAAAATGAAAAATACATTTAAATTCGTGAAGCTTGATTCTGGATTAATACGAAAGAATTTCAACGTCTGCAGCTCCGGAATTATTAATAGCGTTTTGCAAAGTTTTGCTGTTTTTAGTTGGCAACTGAATCGTTTTCAGTCTCACCATTTCCGTAAGGGATTTATATTCATCCTTTGCTGCGTATTTTTAAGCTGAATGTCGCTGTTGCGTAAAAGCGCTTTTGCATAAGAAATATAATAGAATATTAAGCAGTTATAATAATGCCATTATGTGTTCAAGCGCCGATCTTTTTTTTTTATTTTACTGAATATTAAATTCGTTATAATGAGTACATTAACGAATTATATAATTTATTAGTATGTGAGTTGCCGTTTTTGGTCGATTTGACGAAATGGTTTTAGGTAAACTATTCAGAAGCTCTTGAAGCTTTAGAAGAGAAACTACAAAGCGGTCTATTTGATCATTGAAAATTAAGCAGAAATTGTCTCGTTTTCGGTGGAAATTTTAGACGATATGTCTGTCAGATTAGAAAATATTTATAATATGGCTGAAAAGGTGACTTGACAAGAAGAAAGAAACCCTCACCCTCCCATCTCAGATAGTGTGTGTACCTAAAAACTATATATTTCCATGTTCGAGGATTTTTTGGTTTGTGTGGCTAAAAAGAAACGTACATGGGTGGAAAGTTTTCAGTTTTTCATAGAAAAAAAATCCTAAAATAGAGACCCCCAAAGTGGTACTCAGCCTTTTACTTAATAATTTTTAATAATCAAAATTTCAACACAGAAAAATAAATTTTAAGCAATGTTTTGATTAATAATAACTATCTTATTGATTTCATTCAAAAATGCTTAATAGTTTGAACAACCAAACATTAGACAAAATCAAAATAGGCCTATTACGAACCTCTTTATTCCTTATATTCCAGGTTTATCAGACAATATAACGTACTATTTTCAAAGCAGAAAACACTCTCAGATCCAAACTAACAAAAACAAAACTACTCAATGAAAATGAAATTACTAAAATTGTTATCTATAAAATACCATGTGAATGCAACAAATTTTATATAGCTGAAACCTGTACACGATTATCAAAACGTATAAAAGATCACCAAACTACCATCATCTAAAACACGTAAAATAAAAGAGTGCTTTAATTTTATTAAATAAAGGTGAATGTAGTAATGAAACAATCTTTGTAATCCATGCAAACATTTTTAATCCAAAAGGACTTCTATAAATGGCGTAACAGAGCGCTTTCGGCTTAAGCCATTATCAGTGTTACCTGAAAAGTAAGTAAAAAAACCCTCCATTAGTGGAGAGTCAAAGAATACTGCAGAATTTTTTTGGTAAAGAAAATGATAAAATTAACATTGTTATGTTTGGTTGCAAAATTTGCTAGACTTTGAAAGGAGTTAATTAAAGGTATAAATTAGGAATAATGATTTTTTTTTGTGTGACTTCTTTCACTTACTTATCAATGGAAAAGGACATATCCAAAATGAACAACACAAATCGACAACGGTCACATGTAAATTTCACCAACTGTAAGTCACATTTTAAGAGAATGGTTTACATAATTTAATTTAAAATCTTTAATTAAAGACAAAAACGAGGTACCTAGACCCGCTTTTGGGTGACACGACAAATGTGTCATTGCTGACAGTCATTACAAGTAGACCGATGACGCAGAAAGATATACGCCAAGAAACGGCGGACACGGATGAGCCTGAGCTTTAAAACTTAGGGCTTAAACATTGTTTGAGACCTTCACTTTGTGAAGGTGATGTTTTGCAGTTCGCGGTTGAGCTTGATGTTTATGATTGAGCAAATCTCCAATGATTCTACCATTAAAAAAAGAATTCGCAATGACTTTCAAAATATTCTGTATAACACAAAGAAAAACCTTTCAAAATTTAATACTCGTTCTTCTAATTTCTATTTCAAAACTTTAAAAAAATTCAAATTAAAAGTCAAAAATCAAGTCTTGATTTTTCGATTTACAGGAAACTTACTCAAACGGACCACACTATTTTCTATCTGTCCCACCATCCATCCGTGGCAACACAAGATGGCAGCTTTTCATTGCTATGTCAATAGGTTACTTAATATACCTTTGTCTACTGTCGCATATTTTTTTTTTTTTTTTTTTTTTTTTAATGGCAGTGGCGCACACACTAAAGGGAGATCCTATGGCGCTCGACGAGCGGTGTGTGTGCGTAGATGTTGATTGACACGGTTCTTGAATATTTGTAGGTTGTAATTAGTGGGAAACAGATGTCCTGGAAGTGAGTTCCACAGTGATGCAGTGCGCCAGACAAAGGAGTTCTGGTAAAGCGATGTTCTAGGTGTTTCTAGTTGTACGGCGAACTGGTGCGCTCCTGCCGTCTGTCGGCACTGTCTGACAGGAGTTGCCAGGGACGGGATGATGCGGGCCAAATCCTGTGAACATCTGCCGTGAAAGTATCTGTAAAACAGAGACATATCGGCCACATGTCTGCGATGTTCCAGACTATCCAGATTCAGGGTCAACTCCGGATCCCCGACGAGACGCACAGCCCTCTTCTGAATGGAATCCAGCAGCTTTAGGGTATGCTTTGGTGCGGCCCCCCAGATATGTGAGCAATATTCTAAGCACGGTCTTATTTGCGCATTGTACAGCAAGAGCAACTGCTGCGGTGTATAGAGTTTTTTGTTGCGAAATAGCGCACCAAGCTTCTGGGAGGCTGATTTTGCGATGTTAGCAACATGGTCATGCCATGACATATTGCTGTTGACCGAGACACCCAGCAGCCCGATTGACGAGGATGAAGGAATGGTCGATCCTGCCATAATGATGTCAGGGCCCGCTGTATTGACCCTCTTAGTAAACGTTGCTGCTTGGGTCTTTGCTGCATTGAACTGGACCAAATTTCGGTCGCCCCAAGTTTGAACTTTCTCCAGGTCTTGATTAATTGCTGTAATCTGCTCCTGTCTGCGGTGATGAGTCTCAGTCGCCGGTAAGGGTTTTTCTGATCTAAAGTGGGAGACAAGGGTACTGTCATCTGCAAAACTGTAAACAGGATTATTCGTTTCGATCAGCAGGTCATTAATATAGATGAGGAACAGAGTTGGTGAAAGTATTGCGCCCTGAGGCACGCCCGCGTTGATGGTGAATGTGTCCGAGATGTGTCCATCGACTGCAACGTGTAGGGATCGGTTCTTAAGGAAACTGGCCAGCCAGCTGCAGAGAGAGGCGGGCAGTCCCACGGATGGCAGTTTGTTGAGCAGTGTGTGCAGCTAGTATTGTGAAAAAGCTTTGGTAGGCTCTATCGCTCGGAGGGCGATAGAGACAACATATAAACTTGGTTAATCCCTTGGCGGTGAACTTGAGCCACATGACGTCAAGGTTGTTCGGTTCGAGTGTTTCCTCGCGATGACATGAAAGGTCGCTTCGGACAAAAAGGCATATTCCGAACTTATATCTAAATCGGGTATGTAAGTCGTGACCAGGATAGAGGTAGTTCACTGTTGTTGTTGTAGAACATACTTGTGTTTCTGTAAGGGCTAATATGTGTGGTCTATTTGCTTGTAGATGTTGGTG
>MU185548.1:31715-48159 GCA_016904865.1 Pissodes strobi
CTCCGTTTTAGTGCATGTTGCCGAAGGTTCCAAACCCCAACATAGTTCTTTTCCATTGACAAGTAAGTGAAAGAAGTTCACCATTTTCCTTGCTTTCTACTCATAAAATGTCACAAAAAAATCACAAAAAAATCATCATTCTTAATTTTTACCTTTAATTAACTTCTTTCAAATTCTAACAAAGTTTGCAACCAAACATAACAATGTTAATTTTATCATTTTGTTTACTTAAAGAATTGTGCAGTAGTCTTTGACTCTCCACTAATGGTTTTTTTTTACTTACTTTTCAGGTAACACTGATGATGGCTTAGGCCGAAAACGCTCTGTTACGCCATTTATAGAAGTCCTTTTGGATTAAAAATTTTTGCATGGAATACAAAGATTGTTTCATTACTCTGTTTCGTACATGCACACAACCTTTACTCTTCATTTAAAGGTGAATGTGTTGCTTCATTGCTTGTATTACACTTTACAAATTAACGCGTACCGCATAAAAGAACCACTGATAGGTAAACAGGTCAAAGTAAATTATAAAAAGTACTTTTTTGAGCTATCGGAAATCATATAAACAGCAAAAATGTTAAGGCTTTGCAGCAGCAAATTTTCAAAATGAGCGCTCTGTATCTCTATACATTTCCATGTCCGACGGATTTCTTGTTGTACTTGAAACAATATTCCAGGTTTGTCTCGTATATCATTACAATGGTGTGTTATTATTTTATACTTTTAACCCATTAAAAGAAATCCGATGGTGCCATATAGCGCGATGGCCTCAAAATAGCACTACCTCGACGGAAGATGACCAAGTACTGAGGAACTAAACTGCTAAAATGGGATGGTGCACAGTCGTGCATAAACCAAATATGATCTCTACTTTCTAAGGGCACATTTTCTAATAAACCGTTTGAATTTTGTTGCAAGAATTGCAAATACATGGCATCATTTACACTGTCTTCAAAAAAGAACGGTCCAATGAGATGATTCCCAATAATCTTCGCTCATATGTTAACCATGAACCTTTGTTGGTGGTTTGTTTGTATTATTGCATGGGAATTTTCTTCCTGCGTCTTCAGTGAAACCGGCTTCATTCGTGGGCAAAACAATATGTTAAATTTTTATTTTGCCTAAATCGTTGCAAAAACTAGTTTGTGTAATTGACTCTCATAGAAGAACAATCAGCGGGGGATATGGCATGTACCATTTGGACGTGATAATGGTGTAGCAGTTGTTCTCGATGGGTCCTATGAACAACCTACTTTTTCGCATGAACCTAAATTTAGCCCAACATTGACAGCTTTCTTACACTATTAGAGGGATTTTCAGCTGTTTTAACCAGAATTTCCTCTTATAACCAAGGGTTCCTTGCTCTTCTTGGAGGCCCTTCTCCACCACGATACGGAATAAGCTTCGTAAAATAGATTAGCAAAAGATTAGCTACTATTAGCATTTTTGTTAACTTCACCTGCTTCTCTTAAGCCATGATCAACCCATCCAAAAGTTCTTCGATGCAGGAAGCCTGGATTTGGAAATATATCAGAATCAGAAAACAGCTTATTTTATCGAAACAAATGTAGAGTATCTACCAAAATATTTAAAAAAACAGTTTTCAGCTCTGTAAAGTTTTGGCCCAACGAGTGTGGTTACAAGGCCGTGCCCGACTTCTTTGACGTTTTTAATTAGTGTAAATTTTTTGTCCTTGTTTACTGTAGAAGTAGTGATGCCGTCATGACTAGGCGAAACAAG
The DNA here is from genome assembly GCA_016904865.1 of Pissodes strobi. Taxonomy (NCBI): domain Eukaryota; kingdom Metazoa; phylum Arthropoda; class Insecta; order Coleoptera; family Curculionidae; genus Pissodes; species Pissodes strobi. The sequence goes on from MU185548.1 coordinate 33,459, forward strand.
AGCAGCCTATCTCTCGTATCGTCCTGTAAACACGTTCTGACGAGAGATGCAAATTCTCATTCGGGAGAGACTTTTTCTTTCGTCTCGTCTCGTCTATCTCGAATTAAAAATTTGTTACATGATGATTATATACATTAAAAATAAACACACATTAATAATAAAATTCTGACGAATATTAATTTACTATTAATTTTTCATAGCTGAACGATAGAGAATGTTATGCATTGTAAAACATATTAATCACAAAAAGGAATAAAACAAGAATAAATGTATCAAATTGCTAACAGAGCAAAACAGTTCAGATGCCAGTGAGATCTTGACATAGGACAGATTTTATATTTTAAGAGTATACAACCTTTGACCTTAACGTAACTGTTTTTTCTTAATCGCTCAAGAAACATTACGAAAAAGTAGTGCAATAGAGACATCAGCAAGTTATAAGGAGCTTCGACAACCTTGTCACATTTTAATTTCTTTCTGCAACTACAATAATTTTTTAGTAGAAAGTTTTCCACAATTGAATGTCCGTTACAGCATAAATACAGAACAATTTTCTTCTAATCTTTACCTGATATATTTACCATGGGCGTCATCATGCAGTTGAGATATAACGGTAATTCATTCATTCTTTACATGCAATAGATTTTTCCAGAAAACAAATGACATCGAAAGCAAATTATTTGCTCAGCTTCTAAGTTTAATTAGTTTTCATGTCATTAGGATATTATTAAACTGCTCCCGATAAGTTAAGGAAATGTGAAAATTTGGTCAAAATTCAAATGCTCATAACTTTGTTTAAAAATGACATATCTTAGCAAGCTCTGCAGCGTTTGATATGAAATTTTCCAGCCTTTCAGATAAGGCTGGCGCCAATTATGATAATTCCTTGGCATTTATTATACAGGGCTTTTAAAATTATGTTATAAATTTAAAAAAATTTCAAACCGTATACCTGTTTTTAGGAACATCTGGGCATTCTTTCTAAATATGCTTAAGTAAGCTTATAACCTTCTATTGAGACAATTCTAACATCTGGAGTTCATCTTGCTTTTTAATTGAAAAACTGATTTTTTTATAAAAATGTGCAAATCCTCAATAATAGCCTAATATTCTTTGGAAAAACTAAAGAATACACGTTTTTCTTCTAAAATAGGTATCTAAAAACATCGTCCTGGAACCTACGTCATACAAATTTAAATCTTCATAGTACAGGGTGGTTCAAAAATTTCAAAAAAATTAGATTTAAGATATTAAATTGATTTTTATTTAAATTAACTTACAAAAACCTTACTTTTATATTACTCGAAACACTGCAGTCTAGAAACTAATAAGTACTATAACCTCCATATACATCAATAATGGCCTGACATCTCCTATGCATACTATCAATAAGCGTATTAAAATATTCTTGCGGTATATCTGACCATATTCTAGGAAGGACCTGCTGCAACTGAAGAATGGTATTTGGATGATGAACATATTCATCTAACCTCCTTTGCAGCATATCCCATGCATGCTCTATACAATTGAGATCAGGAGATCTAGGTGGAAGCTGGAGGTGAGTAATTCCTAATCTTTCGATATCATTTAAAACAGCCGCGGTCCTGTAAGGGCGAGCATTATCATCTAAGAGACGAACTGCTCTCCAATTGCTGCACGAAACATGGGCAAAATATTGATGATTATCTGATTTTGGTACTGAAATCCATTCATATTCCCCTGACAGATATGTACATCGGTTCGTCCATTGAAGCATATACCACCCCATACCATGGTTGTTCCTCCTTTATAGAGGTAAACAACTTGGACTTGACGTTGATTCCTGGGCACACTTGGCAACGTCCAGACCCCGACACAGCCACTATCGGAAAATCGACCATAACGGGATTCGTCCGTGAAAGGGATATTTCGCCATTCTTCACCCCAGTTGAGCCGTTCTGTAGCCCAAGCTAATCTTGCAGCCATATCATTACGAGTGAGACGAATACGTCTGAGGAGACGTCTTGATTTTAAATTAACCGAAATCAAACGTGTTCTTACAGTTTCCTTACAAATATGAATTCCATGAGTTTCAGTTACTCTGTGCACAATTTGTCGACATGTTGATAAAGGCTCTCTACGTACATTAAGCGTTATAAACCTATCTTGAGCCTCTGTTGTTTTTCTTGGACGTCCAGTTCGTGGACGTTCAGACACATCACCAGTATTTTCAAATCTCGATTTTAATCTACTGATTACACTATCGGAGACTTGAAACATTCTAGCAACTTCAGACTGATTTGAGCCAGCTTGTAGCATACCAATAGCTCTATTAGCTTCTGCAGTTGTTAGTTTACGTTTCAGCATTCTGAGAAATGAAAACTTAACTTTGTATTAACGTCACAAATTAAATAACAAATCACCTAATTGAAATAGCCACTTAATACACATCACTTATTAGACGTTTTGAAAAGACAAGTTGGCAAAGCGTTTCCATGGTAACATGAAATCAAGTGTCATTAAAAGGTTGTTAAAATCAAGACGTCTCCTTAGACGCAATAAAGAAATAAAAATAAAGGCGGGTTTTCTTAGGCAACGAGTTTTGAATCACCCTGTATTATGAAGATTTAAATTTGGATGTCGTAGGTTCCAGGGCGATGTTTTTAGATACCTATTTTAGAAGGAAAACGTCCATCCTTTATTTTTTCCAACGAGTATTAGGCTATTATTGCAAATTTGCACATTTTTATAAAAAAATCGGTTTTTCAGTTAAAAAGCAAGATGAACGTCAGATGTTAAAATAGCCTCAATGGAAGGTTATAAGCTTACTTAAGCACATTTAGAAAGAATGCCCAGATGTTCCTACGAACAGGTATACGGTTTGAAATTTTTTTAAATTTGCAACATAATTTTAAAAGCCCTGTATAATAAATGCCAAGGAATTATCATAGTTGGCGCTATTCCTATCTTAAAGACTAGAAAATTTCCTACCAAACGCTGCAGAGCTTGCTAAGATATGACATTTTTAAATAAAGTTATGAGCATCTGAATTTTGACCAAATTTTCACATTTCCTTAACTTATCGGGAGCAGTTTAGTTGTCAGAAAAATGGTGAGAATATGCAAAACGATACATGTTACTTTATAAATTATTACTTTCAATATCTAAATTGACTTAAATAATATTTAATGAAGATATAAAATATAAATAGTTCACTAATCTTTCTATAACAATATTTTTCTTGTAAATAATTCGTTGCTTTAAACTGAAACAAATTAATAATTCTCATCCAGGTAAAACCTGGCTGCTTGTGATGGGCAGCAAAGCTGCTATTAGAAACATACCATACCCTATAAAACAGACTTATTTTGGACTACCTACTGATCAATACTTAACTGATTTTTATTGACCCTCGTGATGCTGTGGAGAATAAAGTGTTGGTTTTTTTCACATACCAATATTGGTATCCGTCAAGTTACAGTACCGATCAGGCAAAGGCAAGATGAGCATGGACACTTGTAGATGTCTGTGTAATCAAAACAATATATATTCACATGGATCTTTTTTTGGAGAATAGCGCTTTATCTTTGAATCGGGTAACTCACATGTACAAGGCTAAAGAGAGACTGGCTACTTTTATATCTAGGGAACATCTAATGGAAAATCCGAAACCATCAAGCAGTGATCCCTCGTTTGAGGTGAGGTTACAAAAGCTTCTTGGAGGGGTAGGCTGCTGCCATCCGAGAATCTACCCAATGCCATCTAATGTTCCCCGAGGAATAGCTTGCCCCAGTGTTTACATGGATGAAGATCTATTAACAATAAATGAAGCCTTGTCACCAATAAATTAAGATTTATCACCAATAAATAAAAAAAAATCGCTTGGCCAGCTAGATACCGCTGATGATAAATTAACCAAGTACCAGTTGAGAAAATTTCTCCTAAGAAGTTTTTTTTAGTATGTGTTATCAAAATATTCAATGATTTGGCAAGAAGAATTTAGATTTAGATTTAATATTCACTGATAGTAATAAGTGTGTCTTTCTTCTACTAACAGAACACTGGCAAAATTCAAAGCAGATAGAATAGTTTAAATTGAGGAACTTTTCTCTCTTACATTCTTTCTGTCGGACAAAATACAGCCATGGGGGTGAAAGAATTTATAGAGGTTGTATTGTAAATATCGTTGTAGTATCCAATAAATGGATCTCGCAACCCTTCTCTCATATCTTAAATGAACGTTTTACGGGCGGAGCTTTCCCAGGTTATTAAAAAAATGCATGGGAATTAGCCCTCTATAAAAGTGGGAATTGCACAGAAAGTTATAGGCCTGTTTCACTGACGTCGATCGTGCGGAAGGTGTTTGAGAGGGCTATTATTATATATGTATGTCTGATGGATTTTATAATTAAACATGATCTGCTAGCGCTAAAGCTATAACTAATTTAATAGAAGATCTTGACGGCAATCGAAGGGTAGCTGGACCATTCTTTGACCTCTTGAAGGCTTTTGATACGATTGACAACCAGATATTGTTTCAAAAGCTGGGCAAATATGGGATAAGAAAAAACTGCGCATCCTTAATTAGATCATAACTTGCGGAGAGGAAGCAGACTTGTTGCATAACATGTGATGGGCAAAAGTATTTCTCTGAGACAGTCAGTATGACTCAACAAGTGCCGCAGGGGTCTGTTCTGGGTCCAATACTATTTTTGCTTTATGTGAATGACTTACATCGGGGTTTTCTCAGAAGTATGGTATGCCAATACGTAGATGATACAACCATAATATCAGGTGGCATGGACTTCACAAACTTATCTCCAGATTGCACTGAGGCCGTGGAAATGATGAGGCAATGGTGCTAATAAAATAGTTTTAGCTTAAATCAAGATAAAACAGGCCTCATGGTCTTTAGTAAGAGCAACTTTGTGTGGGATACAAAATCCCTATATGTGAGGGTAAACGACAAATCAATTTCATATATTACAGATATCCAATTTCTAAGCTTCCGCCTTGAGCCAACTCTAAACTGGACTCAGCACATTCGTCATTTGCAGTCCAGGCCAAATAGACTCTGTGCAGTGATGCAATTGCAGACTGCGAGAGGTTTTGACTATGAAGGGCCACCGTCAGCTTTATTTTGCAGGGGCGCAGTCTATCATTGGCTAGAGCGTAATATTTTGGGCCTCATCAACAAGTGCGAATAATAAGAACAGTGCTGAAACTGCACCCCCAGGACTTCTAGCAGGCCTCCTTTTGCGGAATTGGGAATCCTAACAGTTTAATCTTTATATTTTATGAAATTAGCAATTCATGTCAAAAAACACCGACATATATGTATGTCCAATCATTACCACTATAGTGAAGACATAAAAATTGCTTCTAGGTGCAGAAGTGTCCTTAGCGTTCCTACTCACAACTAATTTTTCTTTCAAAAGGGTCCTGTTTATACAGCCATCAAGATATATGGCCTTCCTCCGCGTGAGATGGGGTGAAGGAAACATCAATAATTTCTCTTAAGAAAGTGTTACTACTATTTTAGTTTCAGATCTAAATCTAGCTCCATATTCTAACATGTTTGATTATGTGTAATTATGTTGATCTATGTGTCTTGTAACTTTTTGAGTTTTTAGCTGGTGTACCTATATTCGGCTTTTTACTATATTAACTATAACTATTTAAATTTTAAGTCAGTGTATATTTTGTTTTCACTGTGTTGTATAAGTGCATGTTAATGCAATTTTTTTGGGCTGTTGACGTTGCTGTTTCTCTTGGAAGATTTTGCTGGCAATAAAGACATTATTATTATAATTAGTACCTGAAATGTAGCTGACTCCTATATTGAAGGAATTCTAGATTGTGCAGATTTTAAAATTGTTGATTTTAGTGTGATAATAACTGCGATATATCGCCACCCAAAGTAACATTTTAAACACTTTTTATATATTTTCTTTGATTGTTTAATATACACGCAACAAGCCTCCCATTATTTTACTGTTGGTGGTGATTTCAGCATAGATTTTTTAGTACCTAGTTTTAACCCATCAATTTTCTCTGATTTTATAGCGTATTTTAACACTAAATTATTATAGTTACCCCGTACTCTAGTACTTGCACTGACAATGTGCTGCCTATTAGCAGAGCATTCCTTTATGAGAGGATTGTGGACCTGCATTTGTCTGATCACTTCTTCCAAATTGTTTAAGTAAACTTATCATTCAAAAAAACCCACTCAATTCATACTCGAAAGAATATTCTCTAAAGCAAATAAGGGCAGGTTCATCACTTGCATAGTGAATGAATGAAAACGGGTCTAAGGTGTCCAACAAGGATAAATAACACTATAAATCATTACCTAAGACTTTAAGCAAGATATGCAAAAGAAAGCTCATGCTATTTTAACAAAAAAGAAAATGATAAAAAAATTATGATGTCTGATAATAAATCTAAAACTATGTAGAATATAAGTGGTAACCTACAGAAGAGGCCGAAACAGAATAAATCTATAGAAATTTATGAAACTTAAGGATTAAGCTATTGTAATTAACTTTAACAGAAGCTGTACTGGTTGCTTTGCACAAGATGATCCAGGTTTTGATTTTTTAGGCTTGAATATTCCATACAGTGAAAACTCATTTTTGTCTCCGGTCTATGTTTATAATGTTGTATCGTTAATTAATAAAATAAAAAATTCGAATCCTGTGGGCAAGATGGAATTTCACCTAAAATTGTGCAAGCTCTACCTTGAAGCAGTACTGACATTCTTAATCAATTTATCCTATGAAGAAGGAACTTTTCCCAGAACACCAAAACTAGTAACAATCATTTCCCTTTTTAATCAGGGCGATCCAAACAGCCGTAGTAACTACTGAGCCAGTTTATATAGGTTTTCAAAAATAAATGAAATTAATTTAAAAATATAGTTAATCTATTTCTTTAATAAGTATGGACTTCTGTGAAATGTCAAACATGGTTTTGTTATGACGCAATACTTTCACCAACTCTATTCGTCATCTATATTAAGGACCTGCTGCCTGCTGACCGAAACCAATAATACTGTTTACAGTGTTGCAGATGACAGTACCCTTGTCTCTTCACTTCAATGCAGCAAGAACCCAAGCAGCCACGTTTACCAACAAAGGCAGTACGGCGGGTGCTGATATCTCTATGGCAGGATCGACCATTCCTTCATCCTCGTCAATCGGACTACTGGGTGTCTGGATCAACAGCAATATGTACTGGCACGACCGCGTGGCTAATATCGCAAAATCAGTTTCGCAGAAGCTTAGTACGCTATTTCGCAACAAACTGTATACACCGCAGCAGCTGCTCTTGCTCTATAAAGCGCAAATAACATCGTGCTTAGAATATTGCTCACACATCTGGGGTGCCACACCTAAACACACCTTCCCAGGATTTGGCGCGCATCATCCCGGCCCTAGTAACGCCTGTCAGACAGTCACGACAGACGACGAGACGGCGAGAGCGCACTTGTTCTTTGTACAACTGGAAACACCTGGAACGTCGCTTTACAAGGACTCCTTTGTCTAGCGCACTGCATTACTGTGGAACTCACTCCCAGGATATCTGTTCCCCCTAATTACAACCTAGAACTATTGAAGAACCGTGTTAATTAACATCTTCGCACACACACCGCTTGTCGAGTGCCATAGGATCTTCCTTTAGTGTGTGTATCACTGCCATAAAAAAAGTACTGCGACTGCCCTTTGTTCTTTTCTGGCTAAAACTGTGGAAGCTCGAGATAACAGAAAACACTGTTTATGCTTAATGATGGCTTTTCAAAGGCTTTCGACACTACGCATCATCAACTTTTGCTGGCTAAACTAACAGGATATGGGATTCGAAACAAAACTTTATCACTTTTTACCTCATACCTCGAAAACCGATTTCAACAGGTCATCATCATTATAGTAAGAGTCTGTCCAAAACTAACCCAAACTAACCCGAACAGGGTGTGCCACACTGTTCAGTGCTGCTGGCCCACTCTTTTTCGCAGTGTGTACAAATGATATATTTAACTACCCATCCCGGTGCTTTCTTTGTATATTATGCCTGTTGGGGAAAAACTCAACAAGTGTATTAACTTATCGTTTTTCACCGTACAGTTTTGTGATAACACCCTTTATGTTCGTAGTATAACTAAAACCCAAATAGATTTATTTCACCCCCGGTAAATAGCAATTTGTGCATTTAAAGCTACTTCAGTTACTCCTTAGTCCGAACCAGGATTGTCGATTCCATTATTTAAAACAATCGCTGGAAATATAGCTGGTTGTCCCTCTCCGTTAAGGAAAAAGGTTTTTAATGGTTTAGATTTAATATGTCTTTGTATCTGTCAATTTATGTAAACAACATATGTCAAATAGTGAGAGAACATTCTACCCTCTCAACTGCGTTTATGGGATCGTCCGCGCAACTCCCACTCTGTTCTCCCTGCCTCCAGGAATAATTTAAGTTTAGTGGAAGAAGGAAGAAGTGTAGTACAAGCGTTGAGCCGTAAAACATTTGCCTCGTCGTAGCTAAGCTCCGTTGACGCCAACATATTACGCCATTTCCTCATTTGTTTGCATATATATTACGAAAATATCTGGTGTCCTTTGTTCCTCTTTTTTAAAACTGAATTTGGAACCCTTTTAGGGCGTTTTTACGCATTTTCTCAAGACATACAAGTTGTAGCATCTCTCCCGTTGTTCGTGCCGATTGAAGAAGGTGAAATGGCGTTTGGAATATTGTTGTTAGACAAATCTCTTCCTGTACTGAAGATACAAGTCAAGTTTCGGAGTCTTATATCCCTGGTGAAGTAAAGTTGATAGAATTGCAGAAGAAGCAAAGTAACAAGATCTTTAATGTGAACAGAAAAGCAGTTAGTTGAAATACAAGAAAGTACATCTTTCTCGGAAAAGTTTTGAATATTTTCTTTATCTGATTCTCTAGTATATAAGGTTGCTTTTGAAAATATAATATCGTCTGATACTTCACCCACCAATGAGATATCAACATTCTGTGCAGTAGGTTTTTCTAATAGTATAAATCTTCTTTCGGATGTTATGTCACTTTCATTTAAGAAGGTTTCTAGCAATGAAACACTGGACAAATTTCTCCTCGTTTTCATCAAAGCAGTTTTCTTCTATACTAAATGGTTCTGTTCCCTCTACTAGTATACTTAAGATTGATTGTTCTCAAAAAGTCTTCATTTGGTTTCATAATGAATACTGGATTTTGATTTAAGATGTCCATCCAAATCGACTTGGTATATTCGATATATCGGAAAAAGTAGTTTCAGTAGATGTTACCTTAGTGTTCTCTTTTGTATGGATCTCCGCTAGAAGAATATCTTTGCAGGCCAATATAATACGACGAGATCTGGACGACATTCTAGAGTAGAAAAATAATATACTTAATAATATAACTGGGTTTCGATAATGAAAAAAAAAATTATTAACGTCCCAAGCTATACATACAGTAAGCGACAAAAATAATATAATTTGCAACTTCGGTGAATAATGACAAATGCTTAGAATATCAGTAGACATTTTACAGAAATAACCAATTTCTACTCTGTTTATTTTTTTTTTGCCATATAACCCAAACTATGATTGTATCTGAAATCGTTATTGCAGTGCGGTTTATTTTGCATACTAGATATGCGCATTTCGCAATAACACACTAAGTACCTTAGAATGAGCAGAAAAGGATGTCTCGCGATTTGCAATAGAATGTCAATTAACTGGGATTTTTATTTTCAGTTTTGGGATTTATATAACAGAATAAACAATAATATTTATATAATACAATGTTTTTTTGCATTGGTTTTTATATTTGAAAAAAAAATTGCAGCAGAACTAACAAAAATAGGCCCACAATTTTATCTTGAAAGTCCCTGTTTAGGCTAAGTCGAAGAATATGAAATTTCTTACGCAATTCTACTTACTTTTTAATATAAACTGTGCAAAATTAAACACAAACTAGTCCGGTTTGAGTTATTGCACAGAAACTAATGAGAAGTAGGCGTAAGCAATATAAAATTGATAAATAATACAATCATCAAATTTTCGCACGTTTAATTTTATCTATACATTATTGTTCTAATATTGATCTAGCTTTTAATAGACTGGCTCACATTTGTCGAAACGTAAACTATGGCTGATTAATTCGAACATTACATGCCAATGGAGCTTCTTTTTTATCTGTTTATTTGCCCATATTGGCCGAGGACTTTACTATATCTTTACCATTATCTTACAGAAACTTGAATATCTGGAGTTCAAATCTTTTTTTTAGTTATAGCTATAGCTAGTTATAGCCTTTATAGGATAGTACGTTTTACAGCTTGACATGACCACTAATGAAGCACAGGAATAGATTCGCAATAACATGTTATCCCGTGGGACGTTGTTTATATAATAATTACCAACAGAGGGCCTGTTCAACGATGCAAATAAATGTTATGTTACTTAGCAGGATATTGAAAAATATCAGGGCTATATGTATATGTCTTTCATTCAAAACTTCTTACAAATAAGCTCTAAGTACCTTAATATGTGCTTGGAAAATGATCTAGACGTCGGCGTCGTCGGCGACGCGACGTGTAGAATCATTTTTTTATTTTTGTGGGTTGCAATATTGCATAACATCATCCATATGTAGAATAGTTATGCAATCGTATAAGAAGTAATTGCTACGCTCTTAATTTTCTCTCAAACCATGTAACCAGCTTTATTCGCTCACCGCTCATTCAGCTGTACATATGGCCGACTCACTCAGCCGTTTGTAGTTTTATTCTTAAAGTTTATGACAGTTAGAGCGGGCACCACTAAATTTTTACTGCAAGAAATTTGTTAGAAATTCTATCTGTCTGAAAATCGCATAATAAAATTTAGAGAGAATACCATGTGAAAAAGCGTAAAAAAATTAAGATGGGATTGAATTACAGCCCAAAAACAGTTTCCAAAATAAACGCCAGGAATACAAACAACCAGTTGATTTAGAAAAAAAAATACCACTTGGGTAGAACAATCTAATTTCTTAAAATTTTGAAGATTTTTTGACTACTGATGGTTAATATTATGCTAAAAAAATTATGGAATGTCACTTAAGCTGACCTATTTATGCCACAGGTGGTAATTAATATTCAAATTACAATTATATTAATTGCTATGGTAATTAAGTTTCTTCTTGACACTCTAACAGTAGAAATTACAATAATCAAGTATCATTTATACGATTTATGCCGTGTACTCACTGCGATTAAAATTCAAATAAAAAATTAGCACTAGTTATGGTACTTTAGCAAGCCTCTGATCAATAACTTAACATTACTAATTACTATATAAAAATTTCAATAAATTACCTCGTTACTACTTAACGAGAGGAGTTATCTTTAAAAGAATATTTTAATATTAGCCAGTTACTAATGCTTAAATATGTAACAATGTATATGTTAAAATTAGGGAATAAATATCCACTAAACTACGCTTAGTGTATTCCATTGGCAGCTGAAACATAGAAGATTTCTAAAATGTCTTCAAAATGCTAAAAAAGTAAAAGGGATTTACCGAATGAAATAAATGAAAATAAATATAGCCGCATCAAGTAAGAAGAGTTGAGCACAATTCGACCGATATCAAGGCGAAACGTTCAATAATAAGGTTTATTTAATTTCCTGCCATGAGTTTGACAAGCAGATACAATAGACTCAGCATAACTAACCTAAGCGCCCTAATTTTATAGCATATTTTTAGGTATTAACGAGAATAAAAGCGATAAAATGTTAGCAGGGCTTTAAAGGACTGCCTTTTAAAAAAATTGCTCTAGACAGGGTTACAGAATCGAACCTCAGACAGGGTTACAGAATCGAACCTCAGTATCAGAATATACTTCTCGGTAATTGTCTTTAGAGTTCTCACTAGGAAAATTTAAGGTATTAGCACGATAGAGCAAGAACTAAATTATAGATACAGGTAGGGCTAACACTTATTAATTTAAAGAGATCCTACCAGGACTCGCCGATACCCTCAGCCTTCCGTATGTGAAAAGCTACTGGACTGGACTCCAGTGTAGAGGAGCTAGGTGAACCTCTCAGCTGGGTAGATCGCTTTCTCGACAAAACTCTCGGCCTGGTCCACTTCGGATAAGACGGCGGCTACTGCTCAAGGAAGTCATTTTCCAGAATAAATGGGCATCAGTCCCTCGGAAAGACCCTGGTGAAATGATAAACGATGTTTTTAGCTATCTACCAAAAAGCACATGGGTCGAACCTACCTTTTAAAATAATAGGGTTATGACACCGCGTTTCACACGATGTTTCACAACAGCATAGTCGGTACTCTAACAATAGATATGCGTTATTACGCTTTGTAATATTAACAAAGAAATGCTATCTGGCAATCATCAACCAGCAATTGAAAACTTAATTGCCATAAGGCACCTTCATGGCCGGAAGTCCAAACGAGAAGACCCGTCAATTTTAACTTCCCTTATCTTATTTTCATGCGCATTTGCTGAAGGCGTTCGCTGTCAAACGGGTCGGAGTACTGAAATCCACTCGTAGTAAAAATGTTTTTTTTTTTTTTTATGGCAGTGGCACACACATTAAAGGGAGATCCTATGGCGCTCCTATGCGATGTTGATTGACACGGTTCTTGAATATTTGTAGGTTGTAATTAGTGGGAAACAGATGTCCTGGAAGTGAGTTCCACAGTGATGCAGTGCGCCAGACAAAGGAGTTCTGGTAAAGCGATGTTCTAGGTGTTTCTAGTTGTACGACGAACTGGTGCGCTCCTGTCGTCTGTCGGGACTGTCTGACAGGAGTTGCCAGGGGCGGGATTATGCGGGCCAAATCCTGGGAACATCTGCCGTGAAAGTATCTGTAGAACAGACACATCTCGGCCACATGTCTGCGATGTTCCAGACTATCCAGATTCCGGGTCAACTCCGGATCGCCGACGAGACGCACAGCCCTCTTCTGAATGGAATCCAGCAGCTTTAGGGTATGTTTTGGTGCGGCACCCCAGATATGTGAGCAATATTCTAAGCACGGTCTTATTTGCGCTTTGTACAGCAAGAGCAACTGCTGCGGTGTATAGAGTTTTTTGTTGCGAAATAGCGCACCAAGCTTCTGGGAGGCTGATTTTGCGATGTTAGCAACATGGTCATGCCATGACATATTGCTGTTGACCGAGACACCCAGCAGCCCGATTGACGAGGATGAAGGAATGGTCGATCCTGCCATAATGATGTCAGGGCCCGCTGTATTGGCCCTCTTAGTAAACGTTGCTGCTTGGGTCTTTGCTGCATTGAACTGGACCAAATTTCGGTCGCCCCAAGTTTGAACTTTCTCCAGGTCTTGATTCATTGCTGTAATCTGTTCCTGTCTGCGGTGATGAGTCTCAGTCGCTGGTAAGGGTTTTTCTGATCTAAAGTGGGAGACAAGGGTACTGTCATCTGCAAAACTGTAAACAGGATTATTCGTTTCGATCAGCAGGTCATTAATATAGATGAGGAACAGAGTTGGTGAAAGTATTGCGCCCTGAGGCACGCCCGCGTTGATGGTGAATGTGTCCGAGATGTGTCCATCGACTGCAACGTGTAGGGATCGGTTTTTAAGGAAACTGGCCAGCCAGCTGCAGAGGGAGGCGGGCAGTCCCAAGGACGGCAGTTTGTTGAGCAGTCCGTCATGCCAAACTCTGTCGAATGCCTTTGAAGTATCCAACGCAATCGCTCGAGACTCTCCGTAGTTTTCAATTGCCCTACTCCATATATGAGTGGCATAGGCCAATATATCTCCTGTCGATCTCTCTTTGCGAAAGCCGTATTGATTATCGCTGATTATTCTGTTGCTCTCGAGGTACTTGAGTAGTTGCTGGTTGACTACACGTTCCATGACTTTGGAGATTATTGGAAGCAAGGCAATTGGGCGATAGTTTGAGGGCGTGGTTTTCTTGCCTTTTTTTGGAACAGGTTGCACTCGAGCGACTTTCCAAGAGGATGGGTAAATCCCTTTTCTGTAAGAAAGAGAAAAAAGCCTGGAAAAAGCGGGTGTTAGTTCGTTGGCGCAGTTCTTTAGCACGATGGCAGGTATTCCGTCCGTTCCTGATGCCTTTTGCGTATCTAGTTCTTTAAGGATTTTGCGAATATCACGGTGAGAAAACTTGACTTCTGCCATGGTAGTGTTGATGTTCGGTATAGTGGGGAGAGTCTTGCCTTGGGGCACGTCTAAGGTAGAGTGCGATGAAAACATTTTGGCGAGCATGTTTGCTTTTTCCTTGGCTGTAGTCGCCGTGATGCCACGTTCGTCCGTCAAAGGTGGGAGAGACGTTTTTGTAAAGTTGTTACTTACTGCCTTTGCTACCGACCAGAAATTCCTGGAACCACTGGGGCATTGCAAAAGTTTATTCCTGATCCTTTGATTGTGTTTGTCCTTAGTTTCGTCGATCACACGCTTGCATTCGTTTCTCGCTTCGATAAAATAATTGCGATTTTCAGCGGTCTGATTTTGCTGCCAGTACTTATAGGCTTGCTGTTTCCTTCCTACAGCTCTTTTGCATTTTTTGTCGAACCAGGGCTTTCCTTTTGATGGTAACTTGATGGAATTTGGGATGTATGCTTCCATTCCTGAGGAGATTACTTGCATGATCTCTTCGCAGCAGTCTGACGGGTCGTCAGTGGCAAAGCAGACGTCGAGCCAAGGAAAATCTAGGTA
>MU185548.1:48559-110321 GCA_016904865.1 Pissodes strobi
TCTGTAAGGGCTAATATGTGTGGTCTATTTGCTTGTAGATGTTGGTGAACCGAATTTATGTTTGTATTTAGGCCTCTTATGTTGCAGAAATCTATTCTAAATTGGTTCGGTATCTTTGCTGTCTGTGAAATGCGGAATGAAGGGCTCCCAGGGCCACCCAGCGCCCGGAGATCCGAATGGCCGGGGAGTTTACTTCCGGAATATTTTGATCCTGGAAGCACCATCATGTCCATATATTCCTACTGTGGAACCCGGGACCACCAGCGCGGAAGCGGAACGTGATTTGGGAAAACCACTTAGCGCTTCCCAATTCTGGTGGGGTGGTCTTTCACCGGATGATGCGAGTAGGCTTATGCATCTACCACCTAGGGCCGCTTCCACTCGAAGCATCGGCCTCAGACTCATTCCTTTGGCGGTCCCTAGTCTGACAGGGGTAAAAATGGGGTTTGTTGGATCACTCCCCAGTGATCAGCTCCAGACTTTGTACTTTGGTGTTCTCCAGCCTGGGGGAGGACGATGGGACTTGATGCGCCACATCCCATGGCAACTCGGAATGGCGGGGGCGGCACTCCCCGTAATCAAACTCCTCTCACCAGTTTGACATTCCTGCCAGCCAACACAATGCAGCCCCTCTTGTCACAAACTGTCATTGATCAGCTCCAGACTTTGTGACAATTGATACCACAATTTAACGGATACATAGAGAAAATCGCGATATAATATATACAATTACAACGTTACAACCATTGTAGCGAAAAAAACCTTGCTTGCACTTTATTAGGCAAACCTCCATTCACATATTCGATATGGCATTTTGAATTGGAGAGCTGGTAGCCACAGCAAAATAGTTTTAATAATGCAAAAAAAAACTATAAGAATAATGTGTCAGCTATCGTGCAGAAAACATTTCAGAGATGTAATAATCCTAATTGTCTTTGACACTTACATAATGGAGGGGTGCATCTATGCTTATAAAAACCAACGTTTCTCCAATCAATACACTCTAATATTTGCCATAACACCAGCTTCAAAATAAGCACAAAACAGCCCTCTACCAAAAAAGTATTCTTTTTAATGCATGCAAATACTTCAATTTTCTGAGTAATTAGATCAAATCATCTCCCAATATCAAAACGTTTAAGGTTATTATCAACAATTTGTTGCTACAAAAGACCTGCTACTCTTTGAAAACAGTTCTGCATCTTATCTAAGCATCTTAGGCTAAGTAAGTAGTCACTATGACGTTTTCTTAATTATGTGTTGCCTCATAAAAGTATAATTTTAATTACTTTGCAATACTATTGAATATAAGAAATAAAAGTTATTATTATTATTATTATTATTATTATTATTATTATTATTATTATTATTACCAAGGTATTAAAGTAGTGATTTAGTGTATTATTTGTAAATATCGATAATAAGCTCAATGCCAATAATTAAGATGATTAACTGCATATATCGTTATTTAATTAATAATCAGTTAAGCTTATTGAGAAGTGTGATTATAGCTGGGGCTGCTTTGCATATATTGATTTGCTTATAGGTAGACAGCTATCAGAAACTGAATAGCCAATTGTAATCGATTGCTATTCTATCGGCCATTAATCTGTTTAGAGGCCTATTTTAACTTGAGATATTAAAAATACCTCATAAATTTAATAGGATTTCTGCTGTTTTTGCATATAAAATTATTGCGGAAAATTTGTAACTTTCCTGAGATAAAATGCGATTTTATGCAAACCAAAAATAGAATCAAACGATAATATATATCAAAATACGCTAATAAAAAGAAGAACGCACACACAGGGGATATAAATGTTTAAACAATTTTTTCTTTTTAGACTGGACTTTTGATTAATCAGATTTCATAGAACATTTAAAAAGCACTCTTTGCCTCAAATTTATTTATTTATTCATTCAGTCTGCTCGTTACAATTCACTACCTAGCAAAGGAAAAGGCTTTCATAATCAAGGAATAAATATTTATATTTTTAAAAATCAACTAAACTAGTAAACATTATTTCACTTACAAGTAAATATAAAAATCAATTACGAATTTTGCATGTTTTGATCCATAACCACCAAACTTCCTGGAAATACTTCTTTTCTTTTTGATTTCATTATTGAATATTACCTAATACTGAAATAAAAGCCTTCCAAATTGAGTTGTTCACGAACAAGGTCTTGTTATTCTCTGAGGTTGGACAATTATAAATTTCCAGGCACTTAATTTTCTTATCGCAACTGAGAGGTTTACTTTTGCTGATTGGAAAAACCCTTATCGTTAACAAGATTAGTCACTTATTATTTGTTGGCTCGTGTCTTATATACACATTCATCATATGCATAATTTTAGCGAAATATCGTTTGAAAATTCGATTTTTTCTCTTTAATATAATATTCTTAAAGCCTGGAGGTCAAACATGATTGTCTAAAAATAAAAGAATTCTCTTGGCAACAATAGATGAATGACCATTATTTACAGGTACCCTAAAGTGATAGTTTACTGGCTATGGAATCAACATCTAAAATTTATATTCAGTTCCTCATTTGCGCTTGAAGTTATTATGGTGGGACTATTAAATCTGAGGCCATGGGTTCATAAGCCAGTGATTTTGGTAATTTAAAAATATATGTATGTATAATAATAATAATTAATATAATTTAGACATAGCTGGTAATTTAAAAATAATAGTTATTTATGCATCAAGTCTATAAAACATATTGTCAATCACATGAGTAGAAAAATGCTCTTTATGTATGACTTACATTAACATTACTACCAAGTAATAAATAATCTACATAAATCAAAGTTCCGTAAAAAAAATTAAAATATTTTCAAATATGTTTAAAATAGTAAATAGATAATGAGACTTTTTAAATCTAACCACCCTAAATAATTTCCGTCTACCTAATGATATATAATTATATAATGTATAATACTCAATGAAATATTTACATACTTTTTCTATCACAATTAAAAAAATATTCAGTTTATTTTATATGTTGAAACTCTAGAATTAATGTAGGCACTAAAGTCTAAGAAAGATCACTTTACCCACAGTACATAAAAGTTCATTTTACGCACTGTGAAGTTAGTTAGCTCTTTACGTACGGTAGTAGAAAAAATAATTAATATTTAAATAAATAGATGCTGCAGCCCATAGAAAATGATTTAATGCCTTACTGCTAGTTTACAGTTATATTTAAGTTCAATAGGCCATAATATAAAAAATTAAATTAAAGCAATAATTGACCAGAATTCTCACCCAAAAGTAATATAGCTCACTTGGCTGAAAACTGACAGATGATATAACCTAAAAATGATTTAGCCCAAGAGCCAAAAATTTATAGATGGCAGATAACATAACGCAAAAAATGACGTAGCTTATGTGGCTGAAAATGGCAAATGCCAGATGCCATGTGATAAGATTGACAGATGATATAGCCTAAAAATAGAATAGCTGACAAAAAATGAGGAATGACAGATACATAACCTAAAACATGACACCACTCAATTGGCCAAAAATTGACAGATGAAAAAATATCAAATACAAAATCTGATTGGCAGCTGACAGGCGCCACGACTGCCACGTCCTAGCATGACCCACTTGCATGACGGGTTTAGTTCACTGCCAGTACGTGATGGTTTAGCCCGCTCTAGGCCTACTTAAATATCCTATAGAATATTTAAAACTCATAATTTCAAATAGGAAATTTATTCATTTATTCATCAGTCGATACTTTCGATTCATTTAGTTATGTCTAATTCATACGAATTCTGCTGTTAAGTCCTAAGATATTTAGCATCTATATGGGCCAAGAGAGGTTTACAGAACTCCTAATTATGCGTATCTATAATAAAATTATAATATGCAGTACAAAAAAATTAAACGTATTCACAAGACATTAAATATTTGTTACTTCGTAAATTTAATCTATTGGGTTATCAACTTCAATGAATGAAAACCATAGCCACTTTACTTCTATTTTGGTGATTAGTTGGTTTTTTATAGTCCAAAAAAAGGTTGGCATTTTTTTTTTAAGTCATTACTTCTTAATTCGCCTGGTAAGTTATGCATAGCGTCACTAGAATTGGGGCTTTCTGAGAAATCAACTCGGTTTTCCAAAACAATATATATATTTTCTTTAAAACCTAGTTTGGATTAGTCTCTTCTTTAGGCTTTTTCAAAACTGTTTGCATAAATTGAGATAATACTGATGGATCTGTAATTATTAGTTCAATTTCAATTTTCAGATTTTGTTATACTTGGGTGTTATTATAGAAATTTTACGTGGTTTAGGGTCGACTCCAGGTTTAAAAATTAAATTTGATAATATATTATATTATAACAATGGTATGAGTAAATACAAATGTAGTTTTTGTTTTTATTAATTTATGAGAGAATCGATCACATCCAGGGCCCCTGCTACTTTTTAAAATACTTATAATTATTTATTTTAAAAGCATTGATTTGTTAAGGAAATTCAAAGAGATTACGACTGTACAGCGCTTTCCTTTAAATTTTGAGACCCACCTACACAGCTATAGTATAAGAGTATGCATTAGTGCAATCTTCTCTAAAATGCTCACCTACAATTATTTTAATCACAACAGCATTTTTCTGTAGGTTAAGCCTTTCAGATACACTTTCTACATGAACATTCGACCCGTATACAGTGTTCTGTATACGCTCTAAAGCACTTGACAGACCGTCGATTTTTTCTCCCTCCCAGGTGTTTTGAGGTAAAGAACAATATCATTCGGATTTAATCTTCACTTAAAAAGATGGAAAGAAATTGTTTTACAGGAATAAATTCTGCTTCCAATAGTCCTTCCTCGACCTCCACTTCGACCTCCTCAAGACGATCGTCACAGTAGTGTCATTAGCACAGAGGCTATAAATAGAAATGCCATCAAACCCGTACTCACTTATTGACATCGCCTATTTAAGTGACAACAAGGACTGCCGTCTAGTGAATTTCAGCATCAAATAGATTAACCCAAAATGTGCTTGCCCAGTCTAGTATAGTCCAATACTATAACAGATAAGAAATAATGGGTGATAAAATATTTTTAATGCACCTAGCTCAAAAAATGAACTGAAATAATTCTGACTTGAGCTACTAGGAAAATATTTTATTGTTTCTAGGCATTAGTGGTTTAGTACATAAACTCATAATTGTTAAAAAGCGTTCATTTTTGCAGAAAGTGTAACTTTCTCTATGATAAAATACAACTTAATATATCGTGAAAACAAAATTAACTAAATATATTAGTAATGATGGAATAAATCCCAGTAACAGAAACGAATCCAAAAGAACAAAACAACAATAAAGAATCACGCTGATTAAGGATGTGAATTTTAAAATGAAGTACTAGGACTTCTGCTTTTCCACATAGTTCGAAAAGTGAAACTTTTACAATTCCTTTACAATTCTGATGTTTTTTGATTCGATTTCCTCAAAAATAAAACAAATCGTATCTGTTCATTTGAACGATTAGTGTATTTATGCTTAAGAAAGCAAATAGAAAAAGCGGTCGCGATCACAATTTTTTTGTTGCCTTCGAAGATCGAACAACGTACCACTGAGTAGTTTTCCGATTACCAGCAATCAAATGCTGAAAATGATTTACTACTAATGTGACGAAGTGCAATATCCTCATTATTATGAGAACTTCTTAAGTAATAAGTATAAAGAGTCTCGGGGCTAGTACCGATAGTGTGACAGTTCTGCATCTACCGCCACCGATGATGACTTATCGGAAGCAATAAAAACGTTACTCAAATTTTATTAAGACCCGTTTGAAGCGATCTTGATACGCCACCAGTTCTGAAGCGGTCTTTATCCAGTCTTTATATGGTTTGAACTGATCTTGAACCGCTTTCAACCGGTTCTGATCTGCTCTTTACTGGTATTACTGAAAACGTCACCGATTCTTCGCAAAAAGCCCCTACCGTTGGTGGTTGATACAGAACTGTAGAATTATCTCTACTAGGGTTGTATACTAAAATTATTATCAATTACACAGCAGAGTGGGTTATAGTTTTTTTAAGACTGTCTATATTACTAAGTTTTGAATATTTCGATGCATAATTATGCAAATTGCACTTGGATTTTATTAATTTTGCTTTAAGGACTTTTTCTATTAGTTTTTTAATAGATCGAGAATAAATTATATCCACAATATTATAAACAAAATTATTAGACTCATACATCATTTTGTTTTTCAGTTTCATTTATTTGTTCAGTAGTCTACATGCTGTTTATGTAATAATCCTTTTCAATTAATTTATATAACGTCAGTGATCCGCGTGTTTCAACCTACGCCTGATTTATTCAGCAACAATTAAATTTAAATCATGAAAATGTAAAAAATATCGGTATACAAAATACACGGGCAAACTCTGTATAATATGATTTTTTTAGCAGTGTTGATTTAATAATACTGATCTATTTACCATTTATTATTGACCATTAATATTGGTAAATTAGTTCGTTGCGATTAAATCAAGTAATTCTTTTGAGGTTTGTATTCGATATGTTTTGTCCCAAAACCGGAGTTAAATTTGAGAACCTGTTGAAATTTTGATTCCCTTTTAGAACTGATACTTTTATTGGTTACATAACTTAGTATCAAATATTTTTTATTTATTTAAGTTTGTAGCGATTATTGATTTAAAGACAATTCATAAGGATAAGTATTGTGCTAGACAGAGAACGGTTGATAATGCATTTTTATTATTAATTTAATAAAGGACGTGTGGTGAGATATTTATATGGGGAAGTGTATTATCATAAAAGTTGATTTTAAAGTATGCAATAATTTTTTCATCAACTGTTTAATTTTAGCTTCTAAATTGGTGGGTGTCGTAGGACTTTAGATATGAAGTGCGGTTGACCGAACTTTTGACCTGCTAATTTTTTATTTCCAAAACTTAGGTGTGACCAATAGGAAAAGACAAACTACTTTTTGACGCAGTCCTAACTGTCAAAATGGCAGATGGGTGCCATCTTCAAAAAAAAAATCAAATGAAAAAGTGGGGTCTTGCGGTACATCGTATTGAAGGTCCTATCGAGTACTTTACGATACCATAACACTACGTCCTTATTCTGATCCAAAACAAAATGGCAGCGTTTTAAAAATTGCATAGTAAATATTTTTTTATCCTTTATTTTTCTTACCGCCTTAGGGAAATAAATACAACTTAAATGGATATCAAAGAACTACGCTTTTTTGATTATTTCATGGCACTAAAAAATGGCGAGTGGGTGCCATCTTGATCAAAAAAGAAATAAAAACAGGGGTCTTGCGATAAATCATGTTGCAGGTCCTATCGCGAACGTTACGATGCCAGAATTATGTGTCCCTATTCATGTCTAAAACCAAATGGCAGCTTTCTAAAAAAATAATATTTAAGTACTATTTTTTTCTTTTGGCCTTTTAGTTTAGATTTTACATGGCATAAAGTAGTAGTATCAGTCAGCAGCTATTTTAGATAAAATGGCGGTTCGGCGGCAAAAGCGATATAGCTCCAAATTGTAGTTGAGGAAATAAAGTTTCTAAAAACATCTTAATACTTATTTTTTATGATGTAAGTGTTAAAAGTAAATTTTTAAGGCACGCATTTGCAGAACGAGCGAAGCGTGTTCTGCTAACCACATGAGGTAATTATTTTGTAGAAAACGGGTTTTCGCTATTATAAGAGATTTTTGAAAATTTTCAAGGTGAAATGTAACAATAATCCGCCACGACAGCTTAATAAAAAAATTTCTATAATTTGTTAGTAACAAATATTGGCAGCAGCGCAGTTAGTGATGAGCAAACGCAAGACCAAGACCAAGACCGGGTTAAGTCTTGGTCTTGGTCTTGCTGCAAGACTCTTGCAAGTCTTGCACTTTTTTGGCAGATTTTTACTGGAGACGATTTACAAAGAAAATTTAAAAAGTTTTTCAAGCCCTTTAAAGGAAATAAATGTTTAAAGAAAGGGATAGTATTTGCCAGTATGAAAATTTTGGTTTTTCAATATTAAGTTCCACAACGACAAATTTTAACTAGTAAATCAGGTAATTTTTTTAAGTAGAAATACTCAAAAACATTTCGAGTTAAGGAATCACTTGTTTAAGTTCGTCTCTGTGTAATATTGAAATATCCTGTGTATTTACAGTAATAAATTGCGGCGTTAACACAAGAACTATTTTATTTAAACGTGCATTTAATTTTTTAATACAATGGTTGCCCCTAATTGAGTTAAAATGTAAATATCTATATCTCTTGATAATCTGATGCAGTTATTCTGACATTTTTTTATGTAGAATATATTCCAATAATAAAATTTCATAACTTTGAGAATATATATAAATCAGTCACTGGATTTTACGTCCTATAAAAATCGATTCTAAGTAGGCCCGTTAGCTGGGCTTTGAAATAAACCAAAATTATTATTGCTCAATGAAGAATTTCACATCAGTTTTATGCATTTCTCAGCAAATGACAAATTCGCTAACAATTTTACGTACTGGAGTGTGGTAAAGTGTACTTTTCTTCAGTCATTATAGGATTGGTAACTTGAAAACTATTAGTGCTAGAAAATAGGTTTAATGGAAAAAGTTGTATGCTATTTAATTTCTAGTTCAATGCTGCTTTAATAAGGATTCCATATTTTTGTTGTTGTCGAGATATTTTCAAAAAACCAGTAAAGATGGTGACCAAATGCATAATTTAACTGGGGTTTGTAGGATTATTGGTCGGGTATCAAGAAAACCAATTATTATTTCTTGCCAACGTTTCGAATTATATTAACTCATCATCGGCTCTGTTAAGAGGAGAAAGCTGCTTTTAGAATATATAGTTCAATCTTACAATTTGATAAAAAAAAACGAGAGCCTTAAGCCCAAAAACAAAACCTTTCTTAAGTACTACCTTTGTTTAATAAAATACAATAAAACACACAAAACAAAAAAAAACGGGTTAACGAAATGAAATAACAGAAAGGGTTTCTAATGATAAAATATGTAATGCATCTGTATGTCATCGAAATCAGTATTTTTTGTTAAAAGAAAAACAAAAATTCAGGAAGCTTACCAAAATAATTGTGCTTTTCTCTCCTACACTTAACATTTTTTCCATCTAGAAAATGGTGTTTCTAATAAAACACAAGCGAAATTCCAAGTATCCGTAAAATTCTAATACGCGAAAAACCCTAAAAAACAACTGATGTTCGGCTCTTGCTGAAAATATTATTTTACTAACTGAATTATTGACAAATAATATAAAAATATATAAATCAATAAACAGTACAAAATGTTTTTAATTCGTTTATTTCAATATTCGAATATTCAAATTTTCGAGTTGAATTAGAAAGATACAAAAATTTTGAATATTCAAATAAATTCAATCTCATTCCTAGCTATACCACAAATATACAAATATTCAGGTGTATGAATCTCACTAATACATATCCTTTTAAAGTATTTAAAAAATCCGAATAACGTTACAGCGCTACGGTCTTTGCAAGCAAATTCGAAACTATACAAAACCATTTAAATTTTAGATGAATAATTTTTTATTACCGGCATTAAAAAAGCTTTTAAACAGCGTTAATTTTTAATTCAATAATTGTTTTGCAGCATTACATAATTTATATAGGTATTTGGTTTATTAAGTTGATATATTATTTATTTGAGTACGTTACGTAATTTTGTTGTACTGATTTAACACACCTATTATGCAAATCATCATACATTGCGGAGAAATAAGAGTAAAAATAATCTGATATGCATTAAAATGTTCGACAATCTTGCCGAAAATAACTAGCTTGTGTGTCAACAATTGCTGTACTGTAGGTATACGCTATTTTTTAATTTAGAAGAATTTCTTACTCTTTTTTCCATTTAGACTTTTTAGATATTGCCTCACTCACTTTTAAAAATATTTCCTGTTTGTGTCGTTAAAATGTCTTTCAATATTACATTTCCATTAGATTTTAGTGATGAAATTCAACATGTCTAAAATATAATTATTTTATTTCAAATTAAAAATTAATCATTCATCATTACAATAATTGTTCTTTAAGGTTTTCTTTTCTCTCATGGTCAAAGATGTATTTGTGAACATGAGAGTCTGAGGCCTTTCACGCGTGTGCGTATTCGTAGCGACTAGTGAAACGGTCGATCCTGAGTCATAGAAAGGACATACCGAAGCATTAATAACTACCATTTAACCCCTGCAATTTGGCAATTTTATTTATCTATATAACGCACTCAAGCTTTACGCACATTTTTTCCGGTTAAAAACGGCAACTGAATTCCACAGGATAATCGGATAAAACGAGATAACTAAGATAAGGATTTCTAGAATTAATTTTCCATAGAGATTTTAAATTTAAAATTCTTGCCAATTAAAAATCTGTATATAATTCGTTTCTATTGAATATTAAAAAATTAAATATTTAAAATACTTAAATAGCTAAATTGAAATAAATCGCAATTTTTAGAGTTTATTTCGACTAAATTCTGATATTTGTTGCATTTGCCATTTCATTAGATTGGTGTTTTGACATTCTTTTTATGGGAATTTGAACAGACCGTTTAAGACTAGTAAGTGAATACACGATTTATTCTTTTCAATAATTTATTTCATTGCACCACTGTCGTATCACTTAATCATTTTGAATATGGTTTGTATTTTCCACCATTTTTCCACTATTTTATGGTTTGTATTTTCCACCATTTTATGTCGAAAAATTAAACTTATCGCACCATCCGTCGCGTCTGTTATTTAATGGTTTTCAAATATACATTGCTTCAAGAAAAAATATGCATTTTCACGATTTATTAAATATTAACTTTAACCTTTTATATCACATTTTGCTGTTTATTCCAATTTAGGTAGATATCTATTACTTCTATTCTAATTGCTTCAAGAAAAAATATGCATTTTCACGATTTAATAAATATTAACTTTAACCTTTTATATCACATTTTGCTGTTTATTCCAATTTAGGTAGATATCTATTTCTTCTATTCTAATTAAATTTTTTTAAATGCCAATAAAGTTGAAAAATCTTAATATTTGCGTTAAATCAAAGTCAATCGTATGAAGGAATTGTTTAACGTCGCCACAAGAGCAGAGACTAACTCAGCCATTCATATTTTATTTTAAATGTATTACAAGCAAATAGACACAATAAGATACGAGTTTTCCAAACAACATAATATTATATGATAATGTCATGTTATCTACTGCAGAAAAATATTTTGATTAGCATTTTAGGCTGTCAAACCCTTTTTTTATGGCAGTGGCACACACACTAAAAGGAGGGAGATTCTATGGCAATCGACGAGCGATGTGTGTGCGAAGCTATTGATTGGCACGGTTCTTCAATAGTTGTAGGTTATAATTAGGAGAAACAGATGTCCTGGGAGTGAATTCCACAGTGATGCAATGTCCCAGACAAAGGAGTCCTTGTAAAGCGATGTTCTAGGTATTTCCAGTTGTAAGACTAACGGGTGCGCTCTTGCCGTCTGTCGTGAATGTCTGACAGGCGTTGCTGGGGGCGAGATGGGGCGGGCCAAATCGTGTAAAATAGGGATATCTCGACCACATATCAGCGATCCAGATCCCGGGTCAATTCCAGGTCACCGATGAGACGCACAGCTCTCCTGAATTGAATCCAGTAGCTTTAAGATGTGCTTAGGTGCGGCACCCCAGATGTGTGAGCAATACTCTAAGCACGAACTTATTTGCGCTTTGTAGAGCAAAAGCAGCTGCTGCGGTGTATACAGTTTTTTGTTGCGAAATAGTGCACCAAGCTTCTGCGAAGCTGATTTTGCGGTCTTAACAACATGGTCATGCCAGGACATATTGCTATTCACCGAGGCACCCAGTAGTCCGATTGACGAGGATGAAAGAATGGTCGATCCTGCTGCCATAATGATATCAGGACCCGCCATATTGGCATTCTTGGTAATCGCGGCTGCTTGAGTTCTTGATGCACTGAACTAGACCTAAGTTCAAACTTTCTCCAGATCTTGATTTATTGTTGTAATCTGCTCCTGTCGACGGTACTGCCTTAGAGTATAAGAAAAAGTCTTTAATTTAAGGGTACTGAAAACTGTAAACAAGATTATTGGTTTCGGTCAGCAGGTCATTAATATAGATGAGGAACAGAGTTGGTGAAAGTATTGCACCTTGAGGCACGCCTGCATTAATTGTGAGTGTGTCTGAGATG
This sequence comes from Pissodes strobi, assembly GCA_016904865.1. Lineage (NCBI taxonomy): Eukaryota > Metazoa > Arthropoda > Insecta > Coleoptera > Curculionidae > Pissodes > Pissodes strobi. Next base: position 60,799 of record MU185548.1, read on the forward strand.
TGTCCAACACTGCAACATGCAGAGATGTTCTTTTAGGGGAACTGGCAAGCCAGTCGCAGAAAGACGCTGGCAGGCCGAAGGACGGTAGTTTGTTGAGCGATCCGTCATGCCAATCTCCGTCGAATGCCTTCCATATATCCAACGCAATCATTCGCGATTCTCCATAGTTCTCAATTGCCATACTCCATACATGAGTGGCATAGGCCAATATATCTCCTGTCTTTCTCTCTTTGCGAAAGCAGTATTTGTTATTGGTAATTATTCTGTTGATCTCGATTTACTTGAGTAGTTGCTGATTGATTGACTACACGTTCTATGCCTTTGGAGATGATTGGAAGCAAGGTAATTGGGTGATAGTTTGAGGGCGTTGTTTTCCTGCCTTTTTTGAAACAGGTTGCACTTGAGCGGCTTTCCAAGAAGATGAGTAAATCCGTTTTCGGTAAGACAGAGAAGATGGCCTGGAACAAATTGATGTTAGTTCGTTGGCGTGGTTCTTTAACACGATGGCAGGTATTCCGTCTGACCCTGATGCCTTTGACGATTTTACGACTATCACGACGAGGAAGCTTTTGTTATGCCCTGGTCCTGGTAGTGTTGACGTTGGTTATGGTGGGGAGAGCCTTGCCTTGGGAGACGTTTAAGGTGGAGAGCGATGAAAACATTTCGGCGCACATGTTTGTCTTCTCCTTAGCTGTAGTCTGATCAGTTCAGAATTTACTTCAAACAATTACTTAATTGCTTTATTAAACTGATTACTAAAATCAAGAGTCATTGCTGCTACGCACTGGGCTGTAATTGAGTATAGTCCAAATCCGCGTAACCTTGCTTGATACTTTTTAACATAATATCGCTATTTATAAAATCTTAGTTTACCTGCCGACTCTTGGGACCTTGTCTTGGTCCAAATGCTCGTAAAGCGTATCAATATTTCTGTGGTAACAAAATTTTAGTTCGAGCATGATTCATACAAATTTCCAAAATTGTGCTGTTTTGTTTAACGTTCCATTCACTAGAAACCAGAAAAATCAGTCGATTTTCTGACTCTCCTTAACCTAAACCTCCCTTTCAATCTTCTAAGTGTCGGCCTTGCCAATAGTAATATTAAATCACTTGAGCCTTCCATTCCTGAAGTGACATATGTAACAATCTTATTACAAATGTCCTGATCTTTTACCAAAACCATCTCTAGATCATTATCAAGTAATAAAATTCCATCACATCTACATAAACTTTCTAAGCCATACTCACACAATACAATGATGCCAGTCTACTTATTGTTTGTCATAAACGGAATCTAATATTTGCTGTATTTTGAAAAACGGACTAATCACATCAGCAAATCAAACGTCCCATCAAACATGGTTGTCCCGTAACTATCCATAATTTTAAGTCCCAGGACGCTAGTACTAGTGTATTGATTTCCACTGCTATTGCAGAAATTATAGATGCGCATGGTAACTTCCCAAGGATTAGAATATTGTTACATTCATGCTCTAAATTTAATTTTAATTAAGCGAATACTGGCAAATGGTCGCTTGATGGGAGATGTTAATTATCCAGTGGGAATAAATAATTTATTTTAGTTTCGTTCTTATGGGAAGAACTTACAATTCTATAAATCCACATATTTCCTCTTAAACTTTTTTATGTTATGAACCGCCGCGCCGCCACTTGAAAACGTAATGCAAGTTTTTTTGGGAGATTGAAGAGGTTTCTCATATCAAAACGATGTCCCTCGAGGATGATCGTTGCGAGTCAATATTTCTAAAAATAACCTCAAGAGATGAATAGAGCCGGTATGAAACTTGTCCCCCTGATGCTCCTTGGATGGCGAAAACTTATTATATTTTCCATTATTGTTTTGAAAAATCAGCGGGTGGTACCGTTAGGGTACAAATGGTTTTCAACGGATCCGCGAAGTTGCTGGGTCAAACATCTTTGCTGGGTTCAAGCTTCAAAGTGACTTTTGCCATTGTTTAGGCTGCACTGCATAGTTTTCTTTATGCAATTATGTCTGAGTAGATACTTTTGACAATACCTTTATGATTTATCATGTTCTCCCTATTTAGCCATAAAGTCCCTTATGGCATTGGGAGAAATTAAAAAGTCATATGATATTCTTACCGCTTCTGTTATTGTAGTGCTATGTAGACGATATCATCTCCGGGTCTTCCTCAACTTTTGAGGTAAAATTGTTCCATCAAGATTTAATTTCAATGTTAAAAAGGCAGGGTTTGACCTAAGTAAATGGTGCAGCTCTGATCCTCCTAACTTCCCCAACTCTCACCTTTTGAAAGAGAATATTTCATTAAACCCTGAGTTAGATTAGGTCCTCAAAATTTTGGGCTTTCAGTGGTTGCCAAAGTCAGATTGGTTTTCTTTTCCGTAAAACCCACTGAAACTGCATGTATAAAACGCAATTTGTTGTCCAAGATGACCAATGTTTGATCCTCTTGGTATTTTGTCATCCATCACATTTTTTATAAAGTATCTCCCCAACCTTTCCAAAGAGAATATTTTATTAAACCCTGACTTAGATTAGCCGTTCAAAATACTGGGTTTGCAGTGGTTGGCAATGTTAGGTTGGTCTTCCTTTTCCGCCAAACCCATGTATAAAACGTTATCCAACGTGGCCAACATATTCGATCCTTTTTTTGTCATTCATCACATTTTTTGAACTGGAAACTTGAGGAGATCAAACACCACATAGTGATATTGTGAGTTTGGAATAAATACACCTCAGAAATTTCCTCCTTTATTAATTCCTGATGAAGTCACTTCCTGTGAAATGTATACCTGCAGTAGCAGTTCAAAAAGGAACTATGCAGCAGTGGTAGATTAGTTTTTATTCACCAAAAAGGTGATGAAACTACATTTGTTTGCGGTAAAAGAAAAGTGGCCTCACTCAAGATTTTATCCCTTCCACATCTGAAACTTTGTGCTACCGTTCTTTCGGCTCGTTTATTTTTTTTTCTCTAGAGTGCTTAAAATCAAACTTCCTTCAAATTTCCTATTTTTTTGTGGTCCGTCTCAGCAAATGCATTTGTTGGATAAAGTCCTCTTTATACAAGGGGACGACGTTTGTTACCAATAGAGCCAGTTTTTCCGTAGATAATCAGCTTTAGAGGTCTTTGTTCTTCAGTATTGTTGGAACATCCTCTATGGTGAAATAGTCCAAAGTTTTTGAAGGATTAGTCTTGTCTGTAGAAGAACTACTTCAATCACTCATGTTTTGTATGCTTTAATATTCCACTTTTATTTATTTAATCGTTACAGCGTGTATTTTCATATGTCTTACGTTTTTTTCACAACTTTCTTCAATCGAACAATAGGATATTTTCTCCTTTATCCTCCTTAGAAATGCAGGAGATAATTTTGATTTTAGCAAAACATGCAAGGTAGGAGACTGTGTTCAAAATATCTAAGAGATCTAACCCCATATCTTGACGGAAAAGGGTATCCTCAGGGTTGGACGTACAGGATTCGCCATGCGCCCATTTCCTTCGATGGTAAGTTATCCATTATTTTGCCTAGTGAGCATCGCTCTACTGATAGAATGGTCGAATTTTACCACCTTAAATATTTCCACGCTGGGATTCCAACTGTTCAGTTCTTAATGTCCAAACAGCTCTGGTTATTGTCTTCAAAGCGAGTTATTCGCCACATTATTAGTAAATGTATCACTGGATGCAGGATAGTACCATAAGCTCCTTGACTTTTCTTTACCCCGTTTGGTTCAAGTTAAATCCTTTTACCATATAGGGGTTGACTTTGTAGGTCTCTTTCATATTACAATATCGAAAGTTTTTTTTCCATCAAGACTCTTCACTTGGAATCTAGATCCAGTTTGTCAGTAATTGTTTTTTTTTGGTTGCCTACCGTAAGTCTATCATTCGTCATGGTCACTGTCAACACTTGTAGAGCCATTGTGATACTAATTTTGGAAGTGCCAGTAAAGAATTGGTTAGTTTGGTAAAAATGCTGCATGTCAAGAAGCTATTGCTTGAGCCTGAGTTCCTTATTTGAAGGTTTGTGAGAAGCGGTGGATAAATCGGTCAAGACTCACCTGGATTCCAATATATGAACTGAATAACACATTAAGCTATATTGAGGCCTTGCTACATTCAAGACCACTCACTCCAATTAGTAACGATCCTCATGATTTGAGCGCGCTCACTCCAGATCATTTTTGACCAGACGCCTCTTAGTAATCTCACCAGAGGTTGACATCCGTTCTGTTCTTCTTTCACATTTGTATCATTGGCATTTAATTCAAAGGATTCATCAAGAATTTTTGTCAAAATGGTTTAAGCACTATTTGCACATTCTGCACTAGTGAACTAAGTGGCAGTAAGTGTTCACTAGATGTGGGAAGGTTAGTTTTAACTAGTGTTGCAGGTCGCAAGAGATCTTGTCTTGCTCTGCTATTTCTTGTCTTGTCTTGCTAACCAAGACAGGAAATTTTCAATTTTTATTCTTGGAAATTTCTTGCAAGCTTATCTCTTGTTCTTCCTGCAAGCCTCTTGCTATTTCTTGATCTTGCTTTATAAAAAGAAGAATTTTAGTCAAAATGGTTTAACACGTTCACTACCGGCGTGTTAAGACGGGTGGCTTGTCACAAACCAGGCGCGTTAACTTTGGAATCCTTAAGAAATTTTAAGCGATTCTTATACCTGACGAATGGCCGGTGGTCTGAGAGTGGTCAATGGACTCCATTATGTGCAGCAATACTAATGAGTACAAGGAACTTTAACTCACAACAAATTTAGTAAAACTAAACCTATTGCCTTCAAAAAACAATTCAAACTGGCTAATAGGAATACACGTGGACGACTTTAAACAAAGCTGCACAGCATAAACCAGAGGCCACAAACCTATTGCCTTCAAAAAACGATTCAAACTGGCTAATAGGAATACACGTGGACGACTTTAAACAAAGCTGCACAGCATAAACCAGAGGCCACTGAAGTGGCCAGCTAAGTTCCTCATGGACCGAACAGATCATACACATTGCCATTCATGGCCCGCCTAAATTCATATACCACAAAAGTATGTTTGAATTGGCGGCCAGTATAGTGGTAGCGGTTCACAGTGGTAGACTCCAACGGCCACTAGATGTAGGAAGGTTAGTTTTAACTAGTGTTGCAGGTCACAAGAAATCTTGTTTTGCTCGGCTATTTCAACTTATTGTTCTTGGAAATTTTCTTGCAAGCTTACCTCTTGTTCTTCCAGCAAGCCTCTTGCTATTTCTTGATCTTGCTTTATAAAAAGAGGTTTTTTCCGCTGCCGCTATATGAGCAAGAGTTTGGGAAATTCCCCACAAATTGGCAAACCTGGTTGAAGCACACATGCATACGAAAAGCCGGTGCAGGTGGCGGGTGGCGGGAGGCCACCAAATGTACAATAAAATACAAAAATTAATCTGCAAATAGATCTGACAACGTCACGCTAGACACGTCGGCTTACTCATTATATTGGAACTTTAAGAAAGATTTTTCTTATTATGTTGAGACAGCATATTTTTTGTTTTTGTTTTGTTTTATTAGAATAAAAATGTTTTTTTATACCTGCTTCTTCAATGAAACGTTCTATTTATGTACCAAACTTTAAGAATTTTTTTTTATTTTGTTAAAAGAGCTATATTTTTTGCTTTGTTTTATTAGAATAATAAATGTTTTGTTATTTTTGTACCTGTTTCTTTATGTGATATGATCAATGTGTATATCAAACTTTAAGAAAGACTTTTTTTTTGAGAAATCAATATTTTTCTTTATTTTGTTTTATTGGAATAAGAATTTTTTTTTTTATTTTTGCACTTGCTTTTTCGCTCTATTTGTTTACAATAAATGTTATACGAGTATAAGTAGTTGTGTACTTTTTTGCTAATATTTATTAACTAGTTATAATTTTTTAAAGAAAATTAAGCAAAAAGTCTTGCTTCTTGCAAATTTCTTGCGCAAGAAATCTTGTTCTTGCTCATTAGTTTCTTGTCTGGCATATTTCTTGCTAACTCATTTCTTATCTTGTTCTTGCATGCAAGAACAAGATAAGAACAAGAAATAGCAAGACATGAACAAGAAATACCTGCAACACTAGTTTTAATAAAGAACAAATTGACCTCCCCCCATGCTTTGGGATATGGGTCATATTACTCAGGTATACTCAGGGTTGGACGATGTTCTTTGGGTAAAGCTGGATTTATAGTTTCCGTAAAGTAAGAAGTAAGCAGTAAGCCGTAATCGATAAGAAGTAAAACGTAAGCAGTAACAAACATTTGATTCATAGTTTCCGTAAGAATTTGTTTCCTATTTTTGTCATTTGCCAAATTCAGGTTTATGGTAAATATTATGTTCTCCTTCCCCTATCTTTCCCTCCACTTTTTTTGAATCTCTTCAATTATAAAATACCATAAATTTGGAAAACTTTAATAATTATTAACATTCTACCTACCTACATACTACATACCAGTGGAACACATTGCAGAAGCAATTGCCTCACAAGAGTCCCAAGCGTTGCATCTTTTATTAGTATCTATATAATCCTTTAATGTAACGAATAATGCTGAATAATGTTTATTATTGTTTATTAAAATATGGTCTTCTTCGTATTCCGCCAGTAAAAAAATACACAGAGATGAAATGTAAAGAAACAAAAATCAAAAATGCCGGCAGCCGACGAGCATGCGTTCAGGTTAAATATCGTATTCCGCCTGTGCACTATCGCCCGAGAGAAGCCGAACTCGGCCGAATCGATAACGTAAGCCGTAAGAAATGGAATTGAACCATTTCTTACTTCTTACTGCTTATCGCTTACTGCTTACTGATGAACTGTGAATGTCAATGTTACTCGCCATTTGTTTATTTTTCTTACTGCTTATCGTTACTTCTTACTTTACGGAAACTATAAATCCAGCTTTAGTCACCCGTACCGAAGTATCAAAATGAGCATTTTCTCGGTGCCATTTCGCAATTTTATTTGTCTATATATCATACTAAATTCAAGCCGTACGTAACATTATTCCGTGTTTAAGTCCTCAGCGAATATTCCACGAAAATCGGATCAAACCAGGTAAAGTATCAGTTAATTAATTGCAAAATTACAGTCTTCTAAAACTCTACGCTGATGTACAGCAATTATAGACGTAATTTAAAAACATTTAATACGAAAGTTATTCGATAAATCGTATCCTCAAAAAGTTAATTTTAATCAAACAGATATATTAAGCACTGTCCACAAAATTTTGACTTCATCAAAAGTTGTTCAACATCTGGTATTACTAAGTACCTACAAAACTAAACTCTTGCATTAATTTGATAAATATTTGGAATAACTGGTTGATATATTATTTTTATTTCTTGGCATTCCAACAAATATTTTACTATGTATATATGTCTTTATTTACGAGCATAGTAATTGTGATTCCTTCGCAGAGTCTAGTTATAGTTCAGACGTTCTAGTTTTAAAATGTGTATTGCTGCACACTTTTTAGGCTGGTGCCTCTTAAAACTGTTTGCACTTAGGGAGAGTTCAGAAGGACGAAGGCGGACAAATAACAATGGCAATGTTTACTCTGATTTACGAATCTTAGCTAAACCAACAACCTGCATTTCCCATTAGCCTCGAATTCAAATCTTAAGCAATTGGCTTGATTTAATTGTCGCGATTCTCTGGCTTATTTGAAATTGGATTTCAGTGTATTAATTGTGTCCCCGTCGTTTAACAAGAGCCCGTTCTCTAGATGAATGTTTACATAACGGCCCTGGTTTACTCGCTCCGACATACATGCTAATGTATTCGCTGATTATTAAATTTACGCATTAAAGGGTTAATAAAAGAGGGCTAGTCAGATTTCGTACGTAGACTGATTTAGTAAGATAAATCTTATTACTGAGGGTATGTATGTTCTTATTCTGATTATTGGATAAAAAAATATATTTTCACATAGCTTGTGAAAAATTTATCAAATGAATAAAGTATAAACTACTACATGAAATATTACAGTTGCAATTATAGAAAAAGTACTCAACACCTTATGATGACTGTATGACACTAATTTCCTATGCCTCGTATCACCAAACGGTCCCACTTTTGTGAATAGTACAGTTTTCAGCTCTTCTTGCACAATACTGTCAACTAGCATGTCCATTAAGATAAAATCATACAGTGAAAAGTTTGAACTTAACCTTGAATCGCAATTAGAAATTGTTATTAATTAAAGTATAAACTGTTATGATTAACTTTGTTGACAATTCAACACATTACTCGAATTAGAGGTCAGAGTTTAGTATTAAAAGCTGCGCAGCAGCCCATACCGGCAGACTTTAGTCTCCAGTGCGAATTACCGAAAAGGAAAAGCCCCTCTGGAAAACCAGATCCCTCACTTTAAAAAAAAACGTGTCAGTGCGAATTACCGAAAGGGAAAAGCCCGTCTGACAGGCAGCTACTCTTGAAAAGTGAATCTCTTAACGCTGTAGGCGAAGTGCTGATTAAAGTAAATTAACATAATTAAAAGTAAACTACCTTGATAAATAATTATTCAGATTGATTGGTTCATAACGCCCTTCTAAGCTTTCTTTTTGCTTTTTGCCCGTTAATATATACGTGACAAGTGGTGGATGCGGCCGTTTTGATTCCCGTATATAGGACACAGGACTCGTCGAGGAGATACGCTTTTTCCAGATAGACCCAGGGGTGCAGCTAAAAATAACATTTTGCATCAATCCAAGCCGTCTATATTTTTATATAACCGTGGTGACCCACGAGATTGTTTTCTGTACCAGTTTTGTTGATCATACAAATTTGCTTTCTTGACATGTTGGTGTAGTTAGGACAGAGAGCTTATAACCAACGTAAAAAGCCGTCGGCACTTTGATCTTCGTGTACCAGTTTTCCGTTCCGATATTTAACAGCAAACCCAGTTTGGAATCGAGAAAAATATGTTGGGCACGTTGAGAATGGGTTTACACTGAAAGAAAGAATTAATTTTGGTGTAGTAAAGTAGATTAAAAAATATTTGATTTATGGTTTAACATATTTAGTGGCATATAAGAGAACAGAGGTTGAACATAAATGACAAATATAGAATATTTTTGTTTAGATTATATATTTTCAAAATAAATTTAAGCATTACTTAATTAAAACACTAAACCAACAAATTGTAGTATAAAAACTATATTCATTATTTGTAGGAAACTTAGATAAAAAAATAGATTTATACACTATAAATGGTATAAAATTATTAATTTTCTATTCATTTTCGAGTTTTTTGTAGTTTTTATCTCTCTATTCGTATATTTAATTGAGTAAAATATTTTAAACCTTATAAATAATTTCGTAACATATCTTTTCGGAAAATTATCACAAGGATGTATACATGGTATTTTCCATCAAACTATATAAATGATGTGATATGCCTTTATAAGTAAAAATGGACTCAAAATTAAAATTAAAAATATTCTAGTTTATAAATATAATTGATAAACTCTTCTGGTGGGGATTTCAAGCTACCAAAAATGTTATCATCAGTCTGTTTGTACGCTTTAAAATAAAGTAATAAATTATTTATGTCTAAGTTTGACATTCCTTGCTAAACGATTCGCATATCTCACAAGTGTGGATCTGAAGAGACTTTCTGATAATATATCCACAGACGTAGGTAATAGTATATTGTGCAACAAGTGCTGAAAATAAGACTTTTCACACGAATGAGACAGACATAAAGTCTCATTAGTCTGAAAAGTCTTTTCAGCACGCGTAGCACACTATACTTTTTCTACGACTGCTACATACAGGGTGCCCCACTAGGAGTGTGGTAGAAAATTACATGTTATATGGGAAACTTTTTTATTATTGATTGATCAGAAAATTTTATTCCTAATGAAAGAAGCTACGTGAGTAAGAGATTCTCGCTAAACTATAACTAGGGGCACAGTCCTAAAATGAAGCCACCGGTGTGGGGTCCCTATTTTCCAAATATTTTGGAAAATAGGCTCTGAGGGCGAAGCCCTAAAATGAGGCCCCCTGGAAGAGAAACCCTAGAATGGAACCTATGGTACGGGAGTCCCGTTTTTTACAGATTTAGGAATGGAGGCCCCGGAGGGCGAAGCCCTAAAATTGGGCCCCAAGCCTGAAAAGGGGGCCCTGGTATGAGAGTCCCATTTTCTACAGTTTTGCAAAAGGGGGCTCCTGTGGGGTGAAGCCCTAAAATTGGGCCCTCTTTTTTAGAGATCTGGGAATGGGACCTCTGAGGGCGAAGCTCTAAAACGGAGACGAAGCCCTTTAATCTAAATACCCGAATAAGCGTGTGAAACGCACTAACAACTGCTCTTAAAAACTGGACATTTCAAACATCGTGTGAAAAGTATACTTTGCACAAGGCGTGTGCAAAGTATACTTTTCACACGATGTTTGAAATGTCCAGTTTTCAAGAGCAGTTGTTAGTGCGTTTTTGTCTATTTTCAGGGCAGTCGTAGAAAAAAGCATTTTGTACAGTAACAGTTTCTTTCCTGTAGCTATAATCTGGTAGAGCAAGTGCTTTATTTTCTTGTGGAGTGTCATGAAAAATTGCAAAGCCTAATATTTCTGTAAACTTAGTATTGATGAGATATCTCCCTCATACGGCCGCGTAAGATGTTTTCACATCAATAATAAGACCACATTAGCAAATCAATAGCAACAATTCTTACGTCTTACGTGAATTATTAAAACAATAATTTTAACCCAGGATAATTGGGAATTTCATTATTCATATTCATCACAACAAAAATAGTAAGCGACTTATGTACTCTCCGTTCAGGATCTCGATGAAAAGAGAAAAAGCTCACTCCTCTGCTGGCTTTCAATCGACATCCCCGAAAGGCACAACTGGTACCAGACATGCTTATAATAAAGAATTATTAATAATTAAACGACACTACTCTCAAATACTATCACCTCGATGCTCGCCGCAGACAGAACGTACTCGGACTCTCGTCCTAATAAACAATAACATCTATTCGCAGAGTGGCCTGGGTTTTTGATGTAAAAACCACTTTCCCTCACGCATGCGCACCTGAAATCGGTTGACAGGCTGTCGCCTCTCGGTGGTTATATACTCTTTGGTTAGGAGTCATTATCGTCTAATTAATTAAATCCGTCCCTGAATGTCAGATAAAAAATACAGTCTACGTTCTAAGAGTCAATCCGACACGCCAGCTAAGGAGCCCATTGCCCACCCTACCTCACAGCAGTACAGCCATCTTCACAGCATCAAGGAAATTAGGAAGATTGCCAACGACATCCTCAATAATAAATTTAGAACAAGTTAAGATAATCTTATTTCTCGACAAACCATTAGTGAAACCATCAAGTGAAAATCCACAAAGGTACCAAGAAGACCAAGCATCACACAGCGACACGGAGACCAGGGAAGAAAACTACATCTTAAGAAGCGACATATTTCATGACAGTTGGACCATAAGAATAGTAAGAAAAATCAGTACATGCATAGAATGGACCAATGAACCAATCCACCAAGTAATAATCAGAAAGAAGACAGAGAGGTCAATAATGAAGTAACGCAATTTCAGTTAATTATGCAAGGGGCAAAAGACGCAATAGCACTATATAAGAAAAATAATAACCAGCAAAAATTAAGAATAGTGCCATTATGGATAAAAAAGGGGCGTACAGTAATTAGAAGAACAACTACGAGCAATTCTTAGTGAAAAAAGTTGCGTGAAATTAAAATTTTAAACACGCGCAACAATGACAAATACCTTAGATAATAGAGACAATAATATTTAGGCAGGGGAGCAAGCAAATAGAAAATAAAGAAGAAGAAAAGAGAAGAAGTTTTTAAGAAGTAAAAAATAAAGGAGAAACTAAGAAATTAGTATATACAGGGCGTATAAAGAATTTTGAACCCAACTGTCTCAGATAAATACCTTATAGGGAAAATCACAAGTCAGACACTTGGAAAGCAAAAAATACGAGAAACTAAAATATGAAATTAGAGTTTCATAAAAAGTATATATAAAGATAAAGACAATATATAAGGAAGTATTAAACCACTGTATTAAAGATGGATATCGCCAAATATAGGGAAAGTTATACAATACTATTACTACTGTAACAGAAACTAAGTAAATACAAAAAAATATATAAAAATTAAGTAAAAAGTAACCAGAATCTAAGTAAATGCAATGAAACCAGCAACTAAGTAAGAAGTGACCAAAAACTAAGCAAATACAAAGAAACCAAAAACCAAGAAGACATCAGAATCTAAGTAACTAAGAAGAGGATTCAGATGGCACAGAGAACGACAGTACCGAGGATACGGAAGATACGGATATACAGTTAGTTATACAAGAGGCAGAAAAAGAAAAACGTGAGAAAGATAAGGGGCAACAAAACAGTAATAAAATTGAGAGTAATGAAGGTATAGACGAGAAAGGAGACGAGGACTTCGAAGGAAGACTGCTAGCGATTTTAGGGAAAAAATAAAGTCTTAATCATCTCCTGATGATGCTAACGTGGTTAGCGAAACGCGCGTCGAGTGCAAAAATTTTGTTTCGGTATTCTGGATAAAGCTCAGTTTTAGTGCATGTTGCCGAAGGTTCCAAACCCCAACATAGCAATCTGATTTGGTTTTGCATCAATATTTACTTCTTTTTAAACAAATGTGCATTAAAAAGCAGCGTTCTGGTAAAACATTGAAACATTTGAAATCAGGTCTGCGTAACTAGAAAGAAAGTTGGACGACATCTTCGAAAATGTATATTAACAATTTTTTTTATAGATAAAATTCTTAATGAGCAGCTTTAAGAACTTCTTTGATCAGGGTTATATCAAAATTCAATCAAAATATATCAAGATGATTTAGAAAGCCAAATTGCGCTAAAAGAAGTGGAAAATAAGTAAAATATGTCAAAATATTAGTAATAATTTTTTAGAGAAAGTGAAGATTTGGGGGAAAAGTTAAACTTATGTAAATAGAATTGGAAAGACAGTTATAATTCGCTACAAAAGTTCATACAAAATGTTAAGACTTGTTGAAGGGAGACCAGATTCGCTACAGAAAGAAAAATTCTTGTAAGAATGTCAAAATTATATTCAAATAATGTGTAAAGATTACATATTAAAAAGAAGAGAAAAAAAAAACAGAAATAGTCAAACTGCGCCGAATAAAGTTCGATTTAAGGAAATACGTATGACGTGTGATTTTCAGCTCTCGTAGAAATACATTTCATTAATTGTAACGGTGTAAATGTTACAAAATCCAGTAGTGCGATTTTTCCCTTTTACTAATCGATTTGTGTTCTCGATACTCTCGCTACCTTACTTCCTAGTACAATCCACAAGAGTCATGAAATCCTGTTGCGAGTCGCTCGAATTGTGAATCCGTTTGGAGCGCCCTCTTCAGAGATATGGTATATATTTTTTTGGTGGAGATTGATAGGCTTTCTCTAAAGAGGCGACCAGCTCTCGATACCTAAATGTCGTTATTTTTCACCATCAGGCCTAATTACCGTCTGATTTTGTAATGAATAATTGACATACTGCCAGGTGCAGTTTCTGAAATTAGATTATATTACATTATATGTATATTATATTTGGGGATGAACGCCCATCAGCGACCTTTCAATGCCGACCTGTTACAGAGGCCTAGATACACGTAGGATTTGCATTTTTTCTCTTACTAATGACCTCTTATTATCACTATTATCGTTATTTATCTTTTTGATTAATGAATTTACTGTTAAACGACTGTAGGTCATTTGCTTTCTATATCGTATATATTATCGTTATATATCATTTTGATTAATGACTTTACTATTAAACGGTTATAGGTCGTTTGCTTTCTATATCGTATATATTTATCGTTATACATCATTTTAATTAATGAATTTACTGTTAAACGACTGTAGATCGTTTGCTTTCTATATCGCATATACTATCGTTATTTCTTCTTTTCGTTTACTGATCTTACCGTTTCTGCTTATCGAACTTACCGACAAATAGCTGTAGTTTATCTAATATAAACTCAGCATATTTATTTCTGTTTCTTTTCATAACTACTGTGGATATACTTATTTTCTTCATTATCATATCTGATATTATCTCGAGTAGAGATAATATTGTCATGATAAGTAATTGATTTATTTTGCTGTAATTGGCTGTAAGCCTCATGGCAATAATTTGTTTCAGATAACTGCTGTTTGCAACTTTAATTTTTCGCTTGCTGGTCTCGAACTGAGCTCAATTGTTCACCGTAGGTATTTACCGGCTAGGTATATATACTTACTTTATAGAGTAATTCTTTGATTTAATAGATCTTTATTAACTGCTTATTGATATATTGATATCATCGCTTCCATGGGATTAGTAAATATTGTTTGTTGGTACTTTATGACCAACTGCAATTAGCCAGAACCTCTAGAATTCAAGGTTTAGTTAAAACTATTTCCAAACAGAAGTTAAACAATCTTAAGGATATAGGAGCTAGATTAAAACTTAGAAACTTGGTTTAATTTGATTTAATAGTCTGATAAGCTAGACGAGATACAACTATTCTCATTAGTTTGTGGGCGATACCCTAAATTCAACTTAATTAATGGGCTTTAGAGAGTTTATGTAAGATTTTCATATTTGAATAAATAGTTTAATTAGAATCTAGATGTTTTACAATATTCTTGTCTAGGGTATGTTAAATCATTGATATATTCCCAAATAAAAATTTAGTGGCGCCTAACTGACAAGACATAGACCCACACCTTTAATTATTGTTGAAACCGTTGAGTAAAAACCTGGTATCTGGACAGCCTGATAAGCAATTAACAAGTGTTACATAAATGGCACCCTACGCTTAAGGCTGGTCATACTATTTCATAGAAATTTATTATGGAAACCCAAAGCAACTAAACCGTTTAATAAAATTTATGACACGTAATTTATTCTTCCACAAATTGAAACTCACTCCTCCAATTTAAGATATTTACTGCAATTGCGCAACATTGTAAAATTCTATTATTAACAATTTAGAAGTAGACTCCATTATTACACATCAAAACGTAGTACAAAATTTTATAGCCATTAAAATGCAAGCAAAATTGTATTCAAATAAAACCGGATTTACTCGCTTCATAAATCAAACGGTCAAAAGATATAAACATGCATTTTAGCTCTCTTTTCAATTTTATTCAACAAGCGTTTAAATAAAGTGCATACAGCCGCTGTTCGGAAATAACCCCTTGATTCTCGAAACTATCGATGTATCAATTAACAAATAAAAGCCATTTTAGCGTTTCCAATATCGCATTATTTGTTCAGTTTCAAAACGATTGCAAGTGTTGCAGTTCATAACTTATAAAGCCGACATGCCATTTTAATCCAGTTGCCTTTCACATAATGATTAGCACCATTTAATCAAGCGAGAGAATTGAAAACATATTCCATTCTCTGCAATAACTGCAATTAACTAGTGAACTAATATGTTTTATTCAAAGCTGATGCATCGGCGTTATTATTCATTGCGGGTCATCTTGGAAAAATTGCGATGTTGCCATTTATTCTTTTTTTTTTTGAAGTTCAAGTAAATATTTTTTTAAGTGACACATCCTGCTCTCCAAATGTTAAGAGCTATATTAACATTTGGAGAGCAATTTTTTTTCTCATTTCTCTGATATACTACTCTAAAAACAAAGTTACAGGAATAGGAAAACTGAAACAAACATAATTTTTCTCACAATGCAATTTTTCTTACGTAATTTACCCAATTAGTAGCATAAATGAATAAAAAAGATAAAGACATAATTCGAACACATAAAAACAACCAAAAAAAGTAAATTAAATTCTTACAATGTTGCCAGCCAACTTCATGGAAATATGCAAAAAGATTAACAATAAAGCTATCTGAAGCATTATTAAAAATATTAACCCTTTCGAGATTTCATGGCTATAACTCTCTTAAATTAATAGATTTAGTTTTATTAACAATATTTTTGAGAAGTCAGAGCAGGTAATTATATAAAACCTCCTGTCTCTTGTTTGCGCTTCCAAAAAAAACGAGAAAAGTTTATGATTATCTACGTCGTCGAACCAAATTTGAAGTTCTTCTCCATACTTTGAAGATCCGGTTATACGTGCCAAACTAATTTATCGGAATCTTTCAAGGTGTGACCTGGAAAAATGTTCACAAAGCTTCATGCCAGAAATGAACTTCTTTCCCTGATCATTTTTTTTATTTGCAAATTAGCCAACAAAGTTTTCAAGTCGAAATTAACATATCAGACTTGCCCGTGCAAATGGTGTGATTTTAAAATTTTTTACATATTCTTACATTTCCTACAAATTTTAAAGCAGTATCAGTATCAAAAGGAGTGGCCCTTAGCGGGCCTTGCACTTAGACCATCAAGTGACCCCAGACCGATCAGCGTCATGCCAAAGATTCTAAATCTTGCCCATGCGAAGGCGGGGCATTCCGTAATTAGATGGTATGGGGTCTCATCGCCCTCCATACACCATCTACACTCCCCCTCTTCTGCAATAATTGTCAGCAGAGTCAGGTGCCGCCTAAGCCTACAAAGCCCTGTGTAGAATCCGACCAGTGCCCTGCACTCATTCCTTGGTAGGCCCCTGGTGAGCCTCTTCGCGGGCTCATGGATCATTAGCCTCGTTTGCCTCATTCCCGGAGCCGTCCGTCATACCTCTTAAGCCCAACTCTCCATCCAGGCCTCCAAAACCATATGGCGAACATACAGGGTGATCCCCACATAAGCAGTTTATGACATTTAGCTTTTTGCTACAAATTTTGATTTTTCACTGAACTGATTTTTTTTACAAATGTAATTTTGTTGTTGTAAACTTCTATTTTCTGCTTTGCTTTCTTAGAACCCCGCTTCTCTAGCAAAAACCATTAAATACATTCGTTAAAAAGGCAAAACTTATTAGAAAAAAAAAATAGTGTTCATTTTATAATGGTCTTATCGTAGAAAATACATATTGTTTTAAAGGATCAGAGGTCAGTACTTGGTTATGAAAACAATTTTTTGAAGTGTAATTGTAACCAGCAATAATCGTAGTTTGTCCATTATGTAACACTATTTGTTAATTGCTTAACAGGCGCTTAATCAGCGCAATCAATAATATTTAAAGGCGTGGGTCTATGTCTTGTCAGTTAGGTGAAGGCGCCATGAAAAGTTTAACTAAATATATATCAATGATTTTTACACACTGAAATCAGGGCAGTAAAGTAGAAACTACCCTAGCTATGACTATCAAGAGGTTTAAAAATCAAAGGTATTTATTAGGGAAAGGTACGTTTGATACTTTGAAACTTTCCAAAATAAACATCGGGATTCCAATGAAACTATTTATTTAAATATGAAGAACTTCCATACCCACTTTAAATACAATTAAATTTTTTAGTTTTGGTAACGCCCACAAACAAATGAGAAGATTCTCTTATAAGATACCCCACCTATAATATCAGAATATTAAATCAATCAAAATAAAATACTAGGTTCTAATTTAGATCTTATAAAATTAATATTGCTTAAAACCTATCTTGAAATAATTTTAACCAAACATTGGATTTTTTAAGGTTTGACTAAATGCATTAATAGGAAGTATTTTAGTCAACTAATATTAGACAAAATCAATAAGATTTCGTCATCATCATCAGACAGCTAATATTGTCCACTGCTGGACGTAAGCCTCCCTTAACAGTTTCCATCTGGTGCGGTCTTGTGCTGCTCTCAACCAGTTACTCTCCACTCTCCTGAGATCATCTGTCCAAGGAGGTCTTCCTCGACTTCTTAACGCCTCGTGTCGGGCGCGCCACTCAATCACTCTTTTTGTCCATCTGTCATCCCTTGCTCTGGCTAAGTGTCCTGCCCAAGCCCACTTCATATTAGCTATTCTTTCAACTACGTCTACGACTTTGGTTCTTTGTCGTATTACTTCATTCGGTATTCTGTCTCTTAAGCTTACTCCCAGCATGAACGCTCCATAGTTCTTTGGGCAACTCGAAGCCTTTCGGCAGATTTTTGTGTGAGTGTTAGTGTTTCAGCTCCGTACGTCATAACTGGGAGTATACACTGCTCAAAAACCTTCCGTTTAAGACAGGTTGTGATTTCTGTTTTAAAGACATATCTCAGTTTTCCAAAGGCAGCCCACGCCAGGTTTATACGTCTTCCAATTTCGCAGGTCTAGTTGTCGCGTCCTATTTGTATTTCATGACCAAGGTATTTATAGGCTGTTACTTGTTCGATTTCACCACCTTCAAACATAAGGTTTTGGCTTGCTACCAAATTAGTCATATATTGTGTTTTTGATGTGCTTATTTTGAGTCCAACCCGGTGCGAAGCTTCATCCAGTCTGTTAAGCATTTCCTTGGCATGGTCAATCCTATCCGATACCAACATAACATCATCGGCAAAACGCAAATGATTTAAATGTTCGCCATTTAAGTTTATGCACATATCCCCCCAGTCAATTTTCTTGAATGCATATTCCAGCAGAGTGACGTACTCTGCTGCAACAAGATTACCGGTGAAGTAAATATGTATGTATATCAACAGTTATAAACGAAGTGAGTACTAAACAAAACTAAGCTAAATGAGTCTCATCTCAGCGATAATATCATTATATCAATAAAAAGTAAATTAAGACATAATAAATCAGTGAAATAACCAATGATATAAATATATATATATAGATCTAGCCGGTATGTATCTACGGTTAAAACGAATTGATTATTAAACAAAACTAATTTAAATAAATCTCATGGCAGCGAGAGTACCAATGAAAAGTCAATAAAGAGATACTAAATCAATGAAGTAACCAATGATGTAAATAGATATAGATCTAGCCAGTAAATATTTATGATTAAAAAACGAAGTGAGCTCAGTTCGATTCTGGTTTTAGGGCGAAAACTTAAAATTACAAATTGCAGCTAAATAATTATATATATATTTCACTGCTATGAAACAGATAATTATGTTAAAAACTTATTGTTCAGGCCGGTACGTAAGTGTAATACACAAGTAAATCAGATACTCACGAAAGCATTATCGAAATATTTACCAATTAAGGTAATACTATCTTGTATCAAGGCAAGTCAAAATCAAATTATCGATATGAGATAATATTTGAACTAAAGCCATTTATCGGCAAGTTTATAAGACAAATACGCCAAGTAATTAGGTGACTTACGGTAAGAGCATAACATTAAGGTGAATGTACGCAGTACAAAAAGTTTAAGTCAACTAATTACGATCCTATAATTAGGCATTCGATATTCGAGACGATATCAGACACGATAATAATGAAACTAGGCATTTCTAAATCAAATTATGATAATAACGAGAACAGATACGATATGAAATAATGTTAGACGCAAGGCCATTTATCAGTAAGTGAATAAAAATAGTTAGCAATTAATACCTAACACAGAAGTTCTCACGGGAGGTAGCGAAAGGTCCCTAATTAAATTATAAGTAATTTTCACTTTTCAATATCAACACGCTAACATGTAACAAACCTTTTTTTCATAGAAAGGGTAACCACACGAGTCGTTAAACATCTTGATCGGTATCAAACGATATGGCCGATAATTTCAGAAACTGCACTGGGCAGTATGTTTGCCGAATAATTCTACTACGAGAGCAGCCGGTAATTAGACCTG
The DNA here is from genome assembly GCA_016904865.1 of Pissodes strobi. Lineage (NCBI taxonomy): Eukaryota > Metazoa > Arthropoda > Insecta > Coleoptera > Curculionidae > Pissodes > Pissodes strobi. The sequence goes on from MU185548.1 coordinate 80,465, forward strand.
ATGGTCAAAAATAATCGCGATCATTTTCGATGCCAAATTGGTCGCTTTTCTCTGTCTGAACGATGTGAACATCCAGACGAGAAGACCGCTCCAAACGGATATGCCTTTCGACCAGCTCGGAATACCAAAAGTAAGGTCGCGAGAAGTAAGGTAGCGAGGTATCGATGACACAAATCGACCAGTAAAAGAAGAAAGTCGCACTACTGTATTTTGTAACATTTAGAAAACACCTTTAAAATTGTTTCTGTTTCCTTAATTTTCTTACTGCGGCAAGAAAAATTCATATATTCAGTTAAACGTAAGAAAATTAATTATTAAATAATCGGGTTGATAGATTAGTAAAAAATATTTGTTGCACGTCCAATAATAAATTTGTGAAGAGTTTTTCAAATTCTATAGATTTTATATGTGAGATACAGTTTCGATTAGATTGTTGTAAAGTTGCCATATTTAGAGGCAATTATATGCCGTCAAGAAATTTGTGAAATACAAAAGTTAATCAATTCAGCATCGAATAAAAGAAATATGAGGTAACTACAATCATATATATTTTTCGCATTTCAAATATGTCATATCATATTTTAATGCATCCAGAGAATCATTCAGTTGCAGAACAGCCACCTGAGTCGTTATTCTACAGCAATTGCCTTAAATTAGAAAGCCAGCTATCCCCAGCAGAATAGTAAAAAACTCAATCTTAAAGCAAAGGTTTAAACATATTCCGACGATGTTGTGAAGTTGCAGAATTGAAAAAAGCGGTGGTAGTTCTACCACTTTTACGAAATATAAAACACATTCATTCCAATGAAAATATCGGAGACGCGACGCGACGGCGCGGCGACGCGCTACGGTGTGAATGGGGGAGTATTGAAATTTGAGTTGGAACATTTTAAAAATTTTCTCAATGGTTTCCACTATCAACTATATTTACTGTCATTGGGGTAAATAATTATATGTATATATTTGTTTGTCTGAAATCTCATTTAGATGATTTGAAGATGGGAAAATGGGCCAGGATCAGAGAATTTCGACCTTTTCAAGCAAAAACACTACCCAAACTAACCCAAACTTTTATTTTACACATCGAAGTTTATAGCTTTTGTCGTAAGTACTTTTAAATTATATGATTATTTTGTAATTATTTAGTTTATTTCTCCGATTTCTGCATCTTACCCAAATTATTTAGATAATCGCACACCGTATTAAATAGTATTGTTTGTATTTTTTTGTACCTGTATTTATTGATGCTCTTTCGAGGTCCATTACGATTTATCAGCCTGCGCCTTTAGAATTTTCTTTAACACTATACGAACAATAATTCTAAATAGTAGTTTCTACAAAAATAAAGGTAATGGAGTTGAAAATGAAATAATAAGCTACATTTTTAATTTTGAAAATTTCGAAACGAAATCTTTTTCTTCTATTAGGAGAGCCCTACATTATTTATGTTTATCCGATTTTTTCGCAGCCCCTAATAACGTATCTCGAGAACGGTTAAATATAGAAAGTTGTGTTTTTCACCAATCGATTACGGACGAAAGGTAGTAAACGAAAATTAAAAACAATTACTTATAGTGAAAATTAAGCATGCTGGGAAATCTTGTGGCTGCTGTCACGTTCCTTTCAAACATGACATATGCCAAAGTGACTCCAAGAGCATCATAAAAAGTTTAATAGCGAATACCATTGGTAAAACTAGTGCGGCACGACTGCAAAATGTGTATACCATTGGCCAGTGCAGGGCAAGTATTTGTATACCATTGGGAAACTGGTGCGACATTTCTTGCTCCGACTGCAATCAGATACACACGAGACCTTGGAGGTCGTGTGGCACCGATGTTGTTAAAAGAAAAAATAACGAAATCCGACAAAGGATAACAGATAACAGATGGTTTATCGAAAATGGCGGAAAAAGATTTTTTTATTTTAAATTCCTTTTTATCTTTAAGTAGTGATAGTGACGAAGAGTTTTGAACTCAAGGTCAAATCGTCAAATCCTATACCCAATGGCAATGAACTGATGCAATCTTTTTTGTGCATTGGGCGAGTTTCAGTGCCATGCTAGTGCCACACTTTTTTTACCAATGGTATTTGCTATAAGAAACACTGATCCGAAGTAAGTTCAAGGATTTCACTAAACCTAACCTGAACGGTGGACAGACCACTGAACTGACGTGTATGTTAATCAAATCGGAAGATCTTTAACTTTTAAAAAATTTAAAAATAACACTGAACCTGATTGGGATTAGGAATTTCACTAAACTTAACCCGAACGGTAGACAGACTAGTAAACCTGATACTTGATATTTGTTCAGGGCCAGGACATAATGAATACTTATTAATTAAGAGCAAAGCAGCGAAAGCTACAATAAAACAACGATCAGTTTACCTTTTGCTAATTTAACTAAATATAAACATCTTCAATTAATCCCCATTAACGTCAGTGCAAAAAGTAAATACAGTAAAAGTTTTAGAGAATATTTATTATATTATTACGTCCAAATTCCTTAAAATTATTTATAACTTTGCAACATAAGTTCTTAATATCACTTTGCGAATATTACGAGGGCATAAACTCTATTATGGTATTAAAAGTTGAACCCAAGTTATGCGATATTCTGAAAAAAGATACGGTTTACTGCGCAATAATAAAACGATAACTGGATATAGCTGCTTCGAAAAAGAATGATAACTTTTACTCCTATTAAGGATCGTAAAAAGTGTATGTGTAGAAATTCGTTAACTCCAAGCGTATGATATGTATTTACCAAAATTCTTAAATATATAAAATTATAATTAAAACTCCGTCACGCTCACAAAATCGTATTCGCATACAACAGCTTGACTTTGGCTTTTAATCCCCAGTCATGAATATTAATGGCCATTTCCGATACTCTTATATAATTCGGAAACGTTTTCGCAATATGTTCTGTCACGAGGAGAATATTGGCTATCAAAATGAATTAAAATTCCGAACAGCAAAAAATGCTATCTGCGTACGATGAACTATTATGCCACAAAGTGACTTCTTCCTGAAAAAATTGAGACGTTGACAATAAGGCTTTTGATATGAATTTTAGTATGAACCTCACGTTTTTTCTTAGGCTGTAAAAGGGCAGAAGCTTAGAAAATATAGAAATAACATATCATACATAAAGCTTGCCAAACACCTTGTAAACAATATGAAAACCGAATAAAACAAATATTTTAAATTTTAATCCAAAAATCGTATTAAGTTGTACCGACTTAATTATTCCCGTAAAGTCCAGCGATTCAATACAACACAAAATAATTAAATTAAATTCAGTTTAAAGTATGTTATATGTAGAACACTTTTTCATAATACTTAGCTATATTATACGAAGAATATTTGTACAGTAAAAGAATTACTTCTAAAAACTGCAAATACAAAGAAAGTTTGCATTAAAAAGTTAGCTATTTGTTTGAAACAGATTAAGGTAAGGAGTTTAAAAAAAAAAACAACGACTTTTTCTAAAAGTGAATTTATTTTAGAATTTTTTCACTCTGAAACATTTCCTTTTTTAATACATCACACATTAGGATAACAACAAACTGGCGTATATGTGTGTCATACATGTAATTACATTCTTGTGCAATGATATTCGCTAGTAGTTTGCATTAAAAAGTTAGCTATTTGTTTGAAACAGATTAAGGTATGGAGTTTCTAAAAAAATCAACAACTTTTTCTAAAAGTGAATTTATTTTGGATTCTTTCACTCTGAAACATTTCCTTTTTTAATACATCACACATTAGGATAACAACAACCTGGCGTATATGTGTGTCATACATGTAATTATATTCTAGTGCAATGATATTCGCTAGTAGTTTGCATTAAAAAGTTAGCTATTTGTTTGAAACAGATTAAGGTAAGTTTTTTAAAAAATCAACGACTTTTTCTAAAAGTGAATTTATTTTAGAATTCTTTCACTCTGAAACATTTCCTTTCTTAATACATCACATATTAGGATAACAACAAACTGGCGTATATGTGTGTCATACATGTAGTTACATTCTTCTGCAATGATATTCGCTAGAATGTGACCAAAAACTGAATTACATGTAAAAGGTCATTGATTATAAATGTCAGCCCTCCCTAATTTCCATATTTTTTAAGATTGAGAGCTGATTTTTTAACTGAATTGTGGGGAATCATTTGAGTTTTTTTACCAGTAATGAAAATATGATACATTCCACAAAGGCGCACCGAATCAAACTTATACTTTTTTAAACGGAACACCCTGTATATGACTACTTATTCGGTTTCTACGTCAAATCTTGAGCATTTTCATTACTGGTAAGAAAATTCAGATAATTTCCTACAATTCAGTAAAAAAATCAGCTCTCTATCTTTAAAAATAAGACTATATAACCAATAACTCGTACGCGCATCGCACACGTTTCTGTTTTATTGGCCCTACACACAGACGTTGGTGACTTAATGCATGTACGTGAATTCATCAATGTGCACGCAATAACGTACGTTCAGTTTTGCTACAGACGTATGAACTTGACCGACAGTTTAAAGTTATGTTGTGTACAAGTAGGCGGGAAAATGTTGAGTGACGAGGATCTAGCATTATTAGAAGTGGCGTGTGCAGACGAAAATTTTTACATAACTTTATTTTATTGGAAGAGTTGAGATTAGAACCAGACGATTGGCGTAACTACCTTAGAATGGACGAACAAACCTCACTCTTTCTTAGTATAATTTTGCAGTTCAGTGTCCGTGTTGCTCCTTACTTGTAGGAAACTAAATGTAAAGATTACATAAATAGAACTAAAAAAGATGCAGCTTCTAGACCGGGCGTTTGCAGAGCTTGTTTATTTGTTTGTTTGTTTGATAAGCTTTATTGTCCTAAAATTTTACAATTTCATTGACAAAGCAAGTTATATCTTATAGCTAATGTATTAAAATTTTCATTAATATACCCATCTAATTATAATATCAACGCCCTCATGGTCCGACAACATGTCATGATACATTTAATATAAGTAATTCAGTTGGGAGTCTGTCCAAATAAGATATAAAAAGAGTACCTACAAAAACAAATTGACAGTTTAAAGGACATTATAACAATTATTATGACTTTACACATTATGACTGAAATAACATAAAGAAATAATATGAACTAACACATTGAAAAAGTTTGTCCAGAACTAAAATCCTATATCTACCAACAAAACCATTCAATCTTGATAAAATTCACCTATAGTATGCTTTGGCGATCAGATCGCTTTTCACAGATATACGACAGCTTTCATAGCTGCCTTTATTTTTTATGTTTAGAGGTAAATGGTTTAATATTTTTACACTCTTATAAATTATAGAGATTTTTTGTGAGAGAAAACCTTGGTATTGGCAATGGTAGGTGATTTTGCCTAAGATTGTAGTTTTTTATCTTGTACAAAGCCAGAGAATTTTTTATAAATTAGAGAGACTGACTCAGGAATAAAAATGCAAGGCACTGTTAATTTGCTCCTGTGGTCAACATGTTTCTCTATGACATATATAACGTAGAGGCCGTTTTTGTAGTACAAATACTGATTGTACAGATTTTTGTGTAGAGTAACACCAGTCCCATGTCTAATATGTGATTTCAGCAGAGAATCATATGCTATTTTGGCTGCCTTTTTGCCAAGTTCGTATACTATAGTCCTACTAATGTAAATCCGGTCAATGGTCAATATGGGAGTCAAACTCAAGCTGTGTGTCAATGTGCTGTCCGAGAAATCTTACAGTCGTTCTATTGTCCAGAGAACCTTTTTCAAGTTTGATATGAGTGAAAGAGCACTTAAAAGTAAGAATGTTCGTCTTTTGTATGATAAAATATAATTTATTCGTGTCACACCATTTTTTTTATTACTAAGAGATCATTTTCGATAGTTGTCTTAAAATTTGGCAAAGTCTTTGTTGTCCATAGGCCGTTGTCATCATCTGCGAAGGAAGTAAACTTTCCTGAAATTGGAAGTTACAGTAAGTCGTTGACGTATATTAGAAAAAGAATGGTCCCCAATACGGACCCCTGAGGTACACCCTGGATAAGCTCAGCCCCAGCTGAATCAGCCCCATTCACTCGAACAAACTGGTATCTGCCGGAAGGCATCGACTTAAACCGGTTTGCAGAGGTTTCCTGGATGCCATAATGATTCAATTTCTGCAACATTATTTCATGATTTACGCAATCGAAAGCTTTCGAGAAATCACAAAATACCACTGCAGCAACCTCCTGATCATTTATACTAAGGTAAAGTGTTTCTAAAAATGAGAAAATGGCTTGACTTGTCCCTTTAGAATTTTGGAAACCAAATTGACTCGGATTAAGAATATTATATTTCTTTAAAACATCAAAATGCTGCTCTTTAACAAATTTCTCCCTAATCTTTGAGAGAGTAGTCAACAACGAAATGGGTCGATAATTGGTTGGATTTGAATTGTCTCCCCCCTTAAAGACAGGAATTACCACTGTCGACTTCAGACAAAGAGGAAACACTCCAGGGCCCAGAGACCGATTTACACAGTTTTTAGTGCATTGTCTGGTAAAATTTTTAAAATTTTGACTGAAATATTATCGCATCCCGAAGAATTCTGTTTTTTAATATTCTTGAATATTTCCTTAATTTTTTGTTTATTTGTCCTTACAAAGCTAAATTTTTCCGTGTAAGACAATGGCTGCAGGTAATCTAGGAAATTAATATTAGAGTTCGGATTTTGTGACAGCTTTCCTGCGATTGATGTGTAGAAAGTATTAAGTTAATCAGGCTCAACATCAGCAAAACATTTTGATTTTTCGTTTTTTCCTCTGAACTCGTTTATTAACCTCCAATATTATCTGCTTTGTTTATTCGTCTTTCGTAGTGGATTTTTTTGGCTTTAATAATTACCTGTCAGCTGGTTCTGGATTTGTTGAAATATTGTAAAAAGCCGTGACAGTATTAGCGGCTAGTTCACAAGATGCATTCCGTTTAATGTTAGCCGAAACAATTGGGCGGGACTTAGAGGGTTTCTTTACTATTTTAAAATGTCTAATAAACGGATTGCTTTCAGCAGGCCTAGTGGTCCAGTGGTTAGATACTGTACTTGTGATACGGCGTCCCGGGTTTAATTTCCGACAAGGCGTGTTTTTTATTTTCTTTTAAGGTTACGCTTGTAACAAGTTTTTTCATTTTGGGCATACCTTGGATTAGTTTTGGTTAGTTTTTGTTCGTCGCGCCCCCGTAGCGAGCGAAGCGAGCAGAGGGCCATGCATGCAGTGAAATGCTGGACATTCTAAAATAGGAAAAAAAGGCTCTAAGTCCCGCTCAACTGTTTCGACCAATAGTAGACGGAATGCATCTTGTGAACTATCCTCTCCTCTGACAGTCAGTAAACTTCCTTATACTATGTAGACACGTTAAGTTTTTTCCAGAGATTTTGACACCTTTAGTTATCCATATATATTTTTTTGTTTTTAATTTTCCGTAAAGGAAAGCTCGTATTGGTACTATTTGTTACTTTTATTTGAAAACTTTGTATAGGATTTTCTGTGTTTAGACAGTGTTTCCAGTTTATTCGATTCGCCAAACTCTTAAAGGTGTCAACATTTCTTTTACTGTATATTCTGCGTTTCACTATTGTTTTTTGAGCACTTCACTAATAATTATTAATTCTGCCGCCAAGGTTTCATGAGCTGAAAGTCCTGAAGGAATTAGTTTACAATTTAGATCATTAAAATTAAAATTACGGCAGATGTAATGTATCTGAGTGACTGGTCATGCGGGTTGGTTCGTTTAAAAATAGTTTTAAATTAAATGATTGTAACAGACGTATTAACGCTTTGGTATCTCTTGAGTCTGCATCATCCCAATCGATGTTTAAATCACCTGCAAGAATTATCTTAGAAGATAGTGGGCATTTTAGCAAGAGACCTTCAAGACCCTCCAAAGACATTGCTGGGTTTCCAGAAGGGGGTCTGTATGCGCATATTATATAAATACTTAGTTTTTTTCATTAAAATCAGTGAGAACTCAAATTTGCTTTTTATAATAAATCATTGTGCACTCGATTTGGTGATTTATTAAAAAGTTATCATGATAGAGGTTTGCTGTTTCCCCATATCCCTTTGCCCTGCAATATTTGTAGATCACTTTATAACTTGGAATGTAACATACTTCCCCGTCAGCCAACTATTGTTCCGTTAAAAGGACAAATGTGGGCATGTTTAATTAAGCCTTCAACTAAAACATGTAATTCATCTGTTTTTTTTTCGTGCCGATTGTATATTACGTAAAAGGAAACATATTTTCAATTGTTTTATATCTGATTGTCATCTCTTTGCATTTTTAACAAAAAGAGCGTCGTTAATTTGACTAAAAAATACGTCGCACTTGTGTCACATTCGCTAATACTACTTAGATTAAGGATAAAATTATCTAACCGTTGAGCTATTTTGATTTTGGCGCTATTTTTTAGGACCAAAGATTTATTAAACATCAAAAATGTAGAATTCAGAAAGAAATTAAAATTTAAAAACATCTTAAAATCGTTTTTTAGTCTTTCAAATATTAAAATATTTGTTCTGTCTATAAATCTGTTTAGCACTGTTCTGTTGGCCCACAGAGGCACTGACAATAAAACTTAAATAGTTTGCAAATCATCCTTAGATAATACGTCAAAAACCATCATGTCAATTTTACCCCCTCGACGTGCATTCTCGAAGCCATCAGAGATTATAACAAAATCTTGAGAGTATTTTGTCAGCACGTTAATGTATTTTACGATGGTGGGATTGGCAATGGTAACTACATTATACTTTTGATTTAGGTGTATGTTTAGGGATTTATAGAGATTTGCAACTGTACTATCCCCTGTTATAAGTACCTGGTGTTTGGGGTTTTCTGAAGAGTTTGGGGCACTCTTTGTAAGGATGCCTTTGTCGTCGTTTTTGTGAAGATTGTCAAAGTTTAATATTTTTAACTCTTTAACCTCTGCTGTGTAAGTATCCCTTTCTACTTCGAGTACTTCAACCATTGTTTTAAGTTCTATATTGGCTTCTTTTATTTCATTTAGCGTTTCCTGCCAGTTTTTGTGCTCTGAAAGTTTTTTTTGAAAGACGTCATTTGCACTTTTTAAGTTTATTATCTCCTCATCCAGTTCAGGCATCCTTTCAAGGGCTGTAGGTACAGCGTCTATTGTGTTGGTGAATCCTGGGTCGTCGCGCCGTTGAACTTTTTTCTGTAAGAACATCAATTATGCATCCTGTGGTTTGAATAGTTTTACCTTTGGATTCTGATTTGGTTTCTAAATCCTTCATTTTTATTTGAGGTCTCGTATCAAAGCCTTTATATTCTTTATTTTTGGCTTCTAGTTCTTCAATTTTAAGTTCATTATTTAAAAGCAATTCATGTCATAAAAAAATCGCACGCAGATAGCTAATGCAGGACATTACGACGAAAGTGCCAAAAAGGGCAAAATAATCGATTGATGCATATCTACCGTTCATGTAGACAAATAGTGTCCTAGTAAGTAAATGCATCAGTAGCCTAACGGCAGACGGTTTGAATAGTAAGAACGTCGGGACTTCCAGCAGGAAAATGTAAAAAAACATAGTCACATAAAAGTATTGATGACCTTCTTCCGATGATAACAAACCTTGTACAGGTCATAATAACCACTGGCCTGTACAAGCTTTGTTATCAATGGAAGAAAGTCAGCAATAGTTTTATGTGACTATGATCGGCAGACGGTTTGGATATATACATATTTTAATAATTTTTTTTGCAAAAGTTTTATGTTATTAAAAAACAATGGATGCACGTCTGCTAAAGAAATGTTTGATTAAATAATAAAGTTGGCAAATTGTTGAGCATATTACGGGCTTCCGGCAGACAAAAAAATCTGTAAAGAAAACCCGTTGTGAAAATTTATTAATGGCCGTCTGCCATCTTAATATTACAATATACATGCTACTTCAAAAGGTTTATTTTATTGGCAAAAGGGGTTTTCATGTAGAAGAATAAACAGTGTTCAAAAGAATTCTGAGAAATTCCTATATATAAAAAACCATTGGTGCCCGTCTGGCGTTTTACGATAAACATGTTATTTTATGGCCCTTACTTCATTGGCAGACAGATATAGCATGTACAACAATAATTCTCATACGAACTATACGAAATATGAAAATTGCAAATACGGAAAATGAAGAATGAATTTTTAACAGTTTCAAACGAAATATCTGTAATATTTATTTAAGGCTAGAGTACGAATGGATGAAGAGAAGGAAAAAATTATGTATTAAAATCAGCACGATTTAGTTCATATACAGGGTGACCAAATAAGTGCAAGGTACTGTATCTCCGAAACTACCCATTGTAGAGACTAGTGGTAAAAAAGTTATAAGTAAAGTAGGAAAAAAAAAATCTGGAAATTATTTTGCGGTTTCGCACGTAGCCGCTAGGGGGGCGCAACCATCATCTTGAATTAAAAAAAGGTGTTGTCTTTTGGAATTTTGCCTGCTGGGATAAATTCCAGTTTTTTGTTTTAAACACTTTCGCCCTATCTCTAAAAATAAAGTGGTGGAAGGACTTCAAATATTTTTGTAAATAAACATCTGTAACTTCAAAACGTTGAAACGAGCTTTTCTTGGGCAACAAAATCTACCTTATTTGTGGTGATTGTAATTTGGTATGTCGCCACTATAGGGCATTTTTCGATATTGCGACAGAAATTGCAAAATTCCTAAAACAAATTAAATTTGCTGGTATTATTTTTTTCATGGTAACATAGCAAAATGCTGCCCAAACAATCTAGTGAAAGTCGCGCGTCGATATCTTATTCCTACCCTAAAATATCGGCAAACGAAAATTTTACTAGAAAATCAGTGAGACATAAAAATGGAAAAACCAAGGAAAATATCACTAACGTTTTGGCATATATTGAATTTAATTCCCATGTTAGTACTAGAGCATATTCTCTCGCCTTGGGCGTATCACGTACTACTGTTCAAAATATTTATAAGGATCATAGATAATTTCTAATGACAAAAATATGTAAAGTTTGTAAACCGAGCGTTGATCGTTACGTCATACCTTGTCTTTCTCTCTCATACCACCGTTAATCGGGGGTGACAGAAATTTGACGTCACGGACGTACGTTGAGCTGCGCATGCTAGGATATCAGATGAAATTAATGAAATTTCTCATCTGTCAAAGTGTCAAATATATATTTATTTATTTTATTTGAAGTTCGTCCAACGTATTTTTCTGTTTTTATTTGTGATTGTTATCGCAGTTGGAAATGCCTGGACATCGGTACACTGAAAATGAGCAAGTCCTCATTTTAAAACTAATAGACTATTTTAATCGCGAAAAAGCAGCAGGGAAAACGCTTTTACCCGTGAGTGCAGTATATACCTAATGTAAGTTGATACAAAAGTGCAGTTTTAACAATATATAAAGAGTAGGATTATTAATTTGTTGTAGAGAGTTTCTGATGCTTTAGGAATTTCGTCAGCCACTGTGCAAAGAATGCATTGAAAGGCAGTCTAGAAACTTGTTGACTTTATAACCAAGGCAAATGTTGCTATTATTTCCTCTCATGTAGCGCCTCTTCACAAAGTTCATGGCCATACTATAAGGAGAGCATGTATGCTATGTATGAGAAAGGTAATCTGCATTTAATTTTTCATTATTTTAAATAATTTATTCATTATTTCGGTTTTATTGTAGGTGAACATCTCACACTGCGTTCATTGCAAAGAATCTGATGAATATTGACAGAGTGCAGATATCTACTGATCTGCTAATATAATCCTATTGAGATGGGATGGTCAGAACATAAGCGTTACTACGAGGCTTGTATCAGTTCGATACATCCTGTCACAAGCAGATGCATCAGTTCGATACATCCTGTCACAAGCGAAGCTGGTTTAAATTTGTGGAATGAAGCACTTCAAAAGGTAAGAATCTAGTCAAACTTTTAGATATTGCTATTTTATAAGAGAATCTGTTTTAGATTACACCAAAAAAATGGAGAAATTATGTTCATCACACAAACGCTATAATACATTTAGCGAGGACTGGAAGAAGCAGAGATGCTTTGGTCAGATCGATCTCAATTCTTGTCACTTGAATGATATGATGAGTATTATTTTAGCGATGAGTGTGCTCATAAGCACAGAAGATGCTATGACTCCTTTTGTAAAACATGATACAAGAACCTTAAATTAAAACATCCCTTTCCATCGACTGTGTGGTATGGTTTTTTATAATGAGTGAATTATTGTGTTTTTTTATGACGAGTTGAATTATAGTGCTTTATTATCTTTTGTCTTGTCTGTCATTTGTGTCTCCTGATGAATTTTCTGGCTGGCTGATCGATACATGCCAATAGTATTTTAATATTGTATTATAGTACTCTGTTTTGTCTCTCTGTGCTATGTAAGGTGTTTTTTTTTTCAATCTGTTTTTCATTGGTGTTTATTGTAAGTTTGTATAAAGAAAAATATGATTTTAAATTGTTAAAGTTAACACATATACGCCAGACCTTTTCTGTTGTTGTATATGAATCATGTTATATAGCACACTTTAGGTTATATAAAATGTTTTGTTTTCCATTTCATAAACATTTGGGCGTTCTTTGGAAATAAATTAGTGTTGTTTTCGTTTTCTCTCATACTTGAGTTTTATTTTATGGTGTCAATCTACTCTACTTTGTTTAAGTTACTTTAGTTAGTTTTGGTTATAACTGAAGTACAACATACTCAAATACAATATTATGCTATACCGTCACCCATTTAATATATTTTATATGAGATATCCTATGTTAAAAAATAGCATAAATATTATTAAAAGTTTGAACTAAGGCCGTAATGGCGATATTTACAGCTACATAATAAGCAAAACTGAAAAAAATTAAATAAACTTTTACGAATCTAAGCGTTATAAATTATAAACAAAACTTACTTACCTACGTATATAAAACTAAAGAATAGCTACATGTTTGAGGTCTTTCAGTTTTATTAACTACAGAACACTGCTGTAATGTGAAATGATTAATTAAATGATAAGACAACAAAAACCGTAACTAACCGAAGAATAAAATTGCATTTATAGTCAAATTTAAATATATGCCAAAGTTTACTGCAATGGTAAATTTCTCTTTTTATTAACTTGTTTACTGCACTTTACAGATGCTTACAAGTTCACAATCGTATGACAAATAAAAATTAATTGGTAAGGAAAAGGTCCAAATCACGTTTCAGTTGCATATCTGATATTAAAAATGTCTTTGTGATTTTTTATACACTATTCTCCCGGCCAAGTTTGTTTCACAGTACATTGCTTTTGAATTGAGTTGAATGTTTCTTCAATTAACCACATATCACATGCATAATTACATAACTTTTCTTGTAGCAAAGATTCCACTTATTATTCGAAATTTCGCAGGTTTTAGATTTGTTTTAATTCACACAAGATAACAAGACCCCTGTATATCTAAGAATTTCTGCTGGAATTTTACTAGAACACTAGAATATTTCTGTTTGTATTGTGTTGTTAATTTATTTAAGTTCCTATTGCAAACCTCACAAGACTTTTTTTCTTCACCTAAAACAAAGTAGATTGCATAAAATTAAAACATTCATATTGGAGATCCAAATATTATCTTACCAGAGTGAAAAAGGGCATGTTTATCGGTTAGTTTCTTTAAATTAAATCTATGAATCACGAGTTCATGAGCATGACATGTTGTTTGTTATTGTTTTGGGTTTGAATTCAGCGTCCTATCTAACCTCACATTCGAGATCGACAATAGCCGTCTATTTTACCGACACGAAATGGATCATGCGCGAAGCGTAAGTTATGCTCCTCCCAAGACTCTTGTGAATCAATTCAGGACATGCTTCAAAACTGATCTGACGTCAGGATTTATGACGTAACGATCAACGCTCGGTTTACAGACTATACTTTTGAATGTCCCATAATGTATTTTTTTATTTTTAGACTACACTTATACCATCTAGTTTTAAATCAGGCCTTGAATGAACAAGATGTTGATCCTAGGTTGGATTATTGTTTTTGGATGATAAATGAGTTAGATGATTTTTATCTCAAATTCTTCGGACGAATGAAGCAATTTCAATAATGACGGTAAATTCAGTACGCATAACATGCGTTATTAGTCTGCAGAAAATCCCCATTGACTGCACGCAGTTCAACACCAAGGACGCTGGAGTCTTAATGCGGTAGTGTCGCATCCTGGAGGCAGCATTATTCTTCGATCGATCACTAAATGGCAAAAGTGATTTGACAGAAATGCAATTAGAAGAATAATTTTTGTTACGAATTGAATTACCGCCAACTGTGGATAAGATGTTGAATGATATAAACCCCCAATATCAAAACAACCACTTTTGGCAAATTATTAAAAGAAATGGATTTAACTTTCAAAAAAGGGTAGAAAGAGCTCTTCATTCAGTGTCATTAAGAAAGGATTATTTGAAGAAAATTGACGAAAGATTCGAATATATTGGATGAAAGTGGGTAAATGCTGGACACATAAATCAACGTTTGGGTAGATAAGCATCACGTACTCAAGAGATTAGTTTTAAAGAGGACTTGCAATAAGTCTAACGACCTCACAGTTATTTTGATCATTGATGTGTATAATGTACAGAGATATTTAAGTAAAAGTGAACGAGCCCTACCCTTTTTATTTTAAAAAATGGGAAAAAATGTGTGAATATGAAAGTTTTGGGGGCTTTTATGGAATATTCATATAAATTCAACAAAACAAAAACAAATCAAATCAAAAGGTTAAAATAATTTAAGTATAGACCATATAAAAATATGCCAGTTCAAAAGCTTAGTGCCGATTAAAATGAGAGGAGATATAGTTCAAAATCATCACGTATCTTCACAATAACCTACTCACCGGAATGGCCCTCCCGAAAACCCGACTAATTACTTACTAGAATAGTGTTTTTATAGCAGGAATCCAGTAGTTGTTTTTGACAGTAAGTTCTAGCCGCTTTTTATACACAGAAACTGTGCTAACTGGTCTACATTCAATACAATTTTTGGTGTTTTGTACCTTAGGAACTGGTAAAGCAGTAGAAGCTTTCCAAGCCTCAGAGTACGTTACATCGCTTTCAGCATTAATAACAATAACATCAAAGTAATTTTAATTTTGAGAATGGTGCATTTTCAGGGAATTGCACGTTTTAAATATTATATTATATTTTTAATTAAAATTAGTCTTTGAGTCTTCTGGAAATCGAACCTATTTCCTCTCGATTAAAAGCCAAAGAAAATAAATATAGATCCTACCTGATAGTAAACGTTAATTTATTGTTCAATTTGTATCTGAAGCACATCGGTGAGCAGTAGCAAGATATTAAATATTAAATGAATTTCCGTTGACGCCGTTATTCAAAAACTGTTTTGCTAGGATTAAGGATTTCTACATGCAATTTTCATAGGGTGTCAAATTTCAATATTATCATGCCACCAGTTTAGGTATGCAGTGCATTTATTTCAAATACAGCCTAAATTGCACCGTGTTTATGAAATGAAACTTTGTAGCATTCCTATTCGTTGAAATGCTATATATTTAATATATCTGTATATTACATGCTGGAACAAGTCTAGGTACTTCATGTTACAGTAAATTAGGATTTATTACTGTTTGCTTGTGACACATGAGTATACATTTAAGCTGACGAGTGTTTCACTGTATTTTATTTTGTGTTAACTATAACTTTATTACATACCGAATATGATGGTAAATAATTTCACCATCCGAAATGTAATTTCTAATTAATTGGTGACAATTGTTGTAAATAATATTAATAGATGGTTCTAGTTTAAAATAATTTATAATTTAAAAAAAATACTATGTAGATTTTGTTGAAAAATGTCGAAGAGTTTGTAATGCCTAATTTTGCTTCAGGCAGATTAAGGCAAGGAGTGGTTAAAATTTCAACGATTTTGATGTGTCAACATCTTACGCGGCGGTATGAGGGTTATTCTCAGAAAATGGGACGGAAATGTGTGGAAGGAAATGTGGGGACGGAAATGTGGGGACGGAATATGTAAACGCGATGTGACATTATAAACCGTGCGCATTGAGGAGCAAGCTAATCCAGGACGGCCACGATTGCAACGACTCAAATGGCGCTTCTAAAAAGCTAGCAGCAAGGGCGGTATTAGATTTTCGTTATATTATATTCGCAGTGTATTTGGATCCATAGCACAGCTTATTTGTAATGGACGGTTGAATTTAAAATGAATTTTCGCTTCAAAATCCACGACAAATTCGTCGGAAGCCACGTCTATCGTCCTAAAAAAGTCCGAATTTTCGGATTCAGATGCCCAGACGTTTAAAACAATATTGAGTCATAGCCCTCTTCTAAAATTTGCAAAATTTGGTTATTGACTTTCCCAAATCAAAGAATGTCCGCCCAAGATGAGTAGCTGGTAGTGAATAAGCTGTGTAGTTTCTCGTGTCGAATTTGTGCAGTGAATTAATCCACTCCGGCTGCCAGTAAGTATTATTAAAGAATCCTAACTAATATTATAAATGCGAATGTGTTTGTTTGTTGTTTCTTATCCTTTCACGCATAAACTGTTCCGATCATCATGAAATTTTGTACAGATATTTTCAATAGTGAAGAACATGGGACACTTTTAGCTTTTACCCGCGGCTTCGCTCGCGTTGAATTTTGCGGTTAGTTTTAATCTTATTTTTTATTTCCTTGAGGTTATATTTGTAAGAAGTTTTTTCTTGATTTTGGACATACCTTGGGGTAGTTTTGGTTAATATTTGTTCGTTGCGCCCCTGTTGCGAGCGAAGCGAGCGGAGTCTATGGGTGAAGTGTAATATTGTACATTCTAATGTAAACGTTACAAACCTAACGCACGTCAGGCGGTATCTGTGACGGGAATGTGTTTTGTAGGCTATCTATAATCGTTAGTGTAAAACGTGTTCTTTCTAACGCCAGGCAACCAATTCCAAATAAGTGGTTGCCTATATTCAGGCGTCACACGGCCTAAGGTGGCATTAGCTTTTCATATCGATGATGTCGATATAGGATATGTTTACACATCTGTGTCTCGAGTACTAGAAGACTCGCTCATTTTTCTTTAACAATTTGAATATGGGGTAAATCAAAACTGCATAATTCTTCTGTAGCTCGGCTACTCCCAATTTGAGCAAAAATTTAATACCAATGCTTTTTATAATGCATTGCTACATATCAAGAAATTATTTTCAATTATACAGGGTGATCCCGTATACACGTTTTCGTTTATTTTAAGCCAGACATCCTGTATATTATGGTATAATCAGATTACATGGAAGATTCTAAGGTTAATTTTTCTAAAATTGGTGGCTTGCAGATCCCAGAAAAAAAAGCCACATACAGAATTTCGAAAAATTTCATTAATAGGGTATATTCACAATACCATAAGGTTTCGAGTTGGATGTATTTAGATTCAATTTATGTCTCAAAATATGCATCATTTAAAGGAACGATAAATAATTTTTAGGTGAAATACCATGCAAATATTAAAATGTTTACGTTATGCGGAAGATTCAACTACAAATTATATCCTTACTCCTATACTTAAACCTAATAATTCTCATACAAAAGTCGATTTTTAAATCAAAATTTGAAACCCTTACCTACGTTCAAATTTCATTTTGTAAGTAGGTACAATAATAAGTATTGAAAAAGAAAATATTTGTTACCAAACTCTAACTTATATATCACATACAATGAGACTCAGAAATCTGCATTGAAGTGAACAAAATAATTGTTACATACTCTGTTATCTAAAATTAGTAAATTACTTATTTTTCTCAATAAATATTAGCATTTCCCTATTAAGATTGACTTAGACATCGTTCAGTTTTCTGTGTTTTTGCGATATTTGTTGCCGTGCTTATGTTGAAATGGTTGCTGTTTGATTTTTATGATAGTTTCATTGTAATTTATGAAGCGTGTAATAAAACTAATAAATAATTTTAAACGCAGTTAGAAGTTCTAAACAGTGAGAAATTGGTATTTCATGGAGAAATATAAAGTCAAGGTACAGGAAAACGTTAAGACATTTGTAGTAGAATCTCTGACAGAATTAAAAAAATGAAGATTGTGGAATCGTAGTTTTGCCCATAAGCCCCAATATCCATGAAAGTAAAACGATTTTCACTGTCGACAACAGCAAGTAGTAAATGGGTGTCGAAGCGATGGTTGACATTTCGAACATCTTGGAAGACATTAGCCCATTTATTTTTGGTTTATATTTTAATTCTTTAATAAATTTTCGTTTTTGTTGCTATAATATTGTAGACATCAGATAAATGAACATTGCCATTTTCTCGTAGTCGTGTGGCTAATCTTGTAAATGTCCTTTTTGTGTAATGTCTCCTTCTAGGATATCGAATTCTGTATATTCTAGATGCGATAGTTGAATTTTGGTTGCATTCAAAATAAATTGCTAGCATATTATACGCTTCTTCATTTGGAATTCTCATCGTTAAATTACTTTTTTCTTCAAACGTCAGTAAATCCGTCATTACTCGACTGTGTAGGCGGCCGTAAAGTTTCGTTTTTCCTCCGCCGGAGCTTTACTTTTCACTTTTCCGCCGGCGGAGGTAAAAGTGTTGTCATAGCAACATAGATACAATACAAACAGACAACAAAATAAGCGTCAACAACTCAAGATTTATTAAACCACAATTTGTATTTATCACTTAATTTGTGACTGCATTTCTAAAAATCACTAATTTAGGAACAAATTGGTTATTATTTAATCGAACTTACTCAATAACTGCTTATCAATACGGAATTAAAACGCAATCGGAGATGCAATCTTAAAAAAATAATTATTGTTGACAGTGTCCACTGACAGCTTTATGTTACATTATATTCACCGACACCGGTCTAAGCAAGGCCACCTACGACCGTGGTCTAAGCCGCCTTGCGAACCCATTTATCTTTAATAATAATTAGATATTATTACTATTAAAAGAGATGTTTTTGCATTAATTTGTCGACATTTGAAGAAAAAACAGCATATTTTATTTGGAGGAAAAGTTACTTTTCATGGCTTGCTCTCTATTACCAGCCTCACTCCGTTCGGCTGTTAAACACGAGCGCGCCATGAAAAGTATCACTTTTCCTCCATATAAAATAATATACTATTTATACAGCAACACCGAAGATAAATGTCATCAAACTGACGTCTTTCGGTGTTGTCTTTGTTGCATTCCAGGCCTACTTAACTATTGTTTAAATTACGAATTATTATTCTCTTCTACAGGTTGCGATATTAAGGTATAAACTTTATCATAATCGCAGCAAAATTATTAGTTATGCTGCTAAAATTAGATATGTAAAACGACATTACTGGTTTGAAAATAACCTCCAGTATTTTTTTGGTCACTTTTACAAAAAAAATTACCCGGAAGCTCTATCTTTACATGTTCCGGGGATATTTTCGGGAATAAAATTTGTTTCGTTAATATCTCTGGTGAAAAAAAAAGATAAAAACTTGCGGTTTGCGCTGACTTCTTAGTAATATTATCCTTTATTTAACTATGTAAAAAGAGATATAGCGTGCTATTTAAAATGCTCATGATAATGAGTAATAATAATTGTTCTCTTGTCAAACAACACCCTCTGGCGGCTAGACCAAAATCGATTCGAACAAAATTTATAATGCAGATTATTAAGTAAGAAAAGCTCTTTTAAACAAGTTTGACCTTCCCCCACCACCTTATTTTCATAGATAGAGCAAAGTCTTCTACACAAAAGAAATTCCAAATTTTCCAAAGATTACAATGCCGTTATTTTAAATATATCTTAACTTGGCATATTTTTGAGAAAAAAACCTCTCTTCTGATTTGCCATAACATTTGCGCCCCCCTAGCGGTCGTCTTACGAACTTGAAAATAATTTCCAGCGATTTCTCTTGGCCAATTTACTGATAATTTTTTTTCTCCGAAGCTGTAGAGTAAATAGTTCCTGAGATATGGCCAGCGTCCTTTCTTATTTGGACATCCGGTACACTCGGCACTTAAATTTACCCATACAATGTTTGAAGATCCGTGAAAGTGTTACTCAGGGCCGTAGCCAGAAAGAATATTTAGGGTAGGCAGAATAAACTTTTGGACAGGCTCACACATCACACATATAGTTTATTTTATTTAAAAAATATACACTATGGATAAACTATGTTAGTACTTATCAACGTTTGAATTTCTCATTTAGCATTTATATTTAAACAAAATTAACGTGCAATAATTTACATAAATACTAATTAGTATTAAGTAACTACTACTTTCTTTAACAACTCGACATACTCATTTACTTTTTGTGGAATAAACTAAAGTAGGAAAACAAAATAAAACACAAAACATCACATAAAAATATTTCTTATTAATATCCCTTATTATCCCTATATTATAATTATAATAGTTGTTCCCACATTTTAAGTTCGGAATTAAATTCCTTTCTTTGACATACCATACAAATTAATAAATTAATACCCTATTGAACAACAGGAAAGCGGACTAATAATTAGAAAACGCAGGAATAGAGAATATGGCAACGGCTGTTTTCGGTGCCGCCTGCAATGGCCGATTAGAGCACATTCATATTGCGTCCACTTGTCGGTATCCCTTTGGTTTGTGATTTTCACCGCTTGAGTGACGATGCTGGCGCCTTTCTTTTAATTAAAATTAGTTAAGCATTAGTTTTATCGAGAATTTTGAGGATAAGTGAATTTGTTCCATAATAAACTAAGTAGTCGTTCTAAAATACGGTGAGGGATGTTTGTGAGCCTGTGTTAAATTTTAAAATTTTAGTTTTCTATAGGCGTTTTTAGATTTACTTTTTTGTTAAAACTATGTCTACCAAAACACATTATATTTCTAGCGAGTATAAAATTGTGTGTGTTTATTTAATAACAAATAAAAATATTTATGGGCAAAATGTATTTACTGTATTTCATATTGTTAAAAGCAATATCTAATTAAGTTTTAAGTATTCTATCAGACTTAGATCATTAAATCGAGTCCGCTACCCACATATCTATTACGAATCTTATGATTACTAAATATCTGATACTCGAGTACTCGATACTTGAAAAAGTATCAATAGCACACCGCTACTGGATAACAGTGCTGCCAGATCTAAACGCATAAGAAACACTAGATTTAGGATTGAAAACGGTAGCAATCATAATATGACGTCATAATTTTCTTTTTGGCGTGTGTCCACAGTTCACACTGAAGCAAGATTTTAAATAATTTTATTTGGTTAAAGGAAAAAACTAACACAATTTTCAAAATTAAGAGTATATTGTAAAATAAAATAATAAGCACTTTAAATTATTGACGTTTTACAAGCTATAATTTTCCCGAACTGATGATAATAGCAGATTTTGCAATAACCCTCAGTATCTGCTTTTTTAGGCGCTAGCCAGTTTTTAAATTCTGAATCTTATTCCCATTCTGGTTTAAATTTTTGAGCATATTTTCCTTTTTGCCTTACTGTAGGTAAGATCTGATGAATCATCAGCTAAATAAGATTCATCAGAGCTAATAATTGAAAACATACATTTCGATATTTAAAATGTTGATATTACCAGAGTATAACAAACCAACGAGTAGCGACAGCTGGGGGACCAAATTTTGCTGCGCATGTGCGAAATATGAAGTTTTTCCGTCAAACTGACTTTTGTTGCAGCGCGTCAGTTACGAATTCTGATAAGTGCGTTTTAGTTTTGAATTGTGTCGTAATTTCCAAATTTTAAAAGTGAATAAGTGTATAATCATGCCGGGTATTTCTTGTGCATATCGTGCCTGTTCAGCTGGGTCCGGAGATGGAAAATCTTTCTTCAAGTTTCCTCTAAAGATTATGACCGGTAAGTACACAGCTACTAACACAATGTAATGGTTGTTTTTTTTAAATTGAAATTTAAATTAATTGTTGAATAATTGCTTTTGAAGAATAGATAAATATTGATACCGGAGTATTAGTGGTGAAAAAGTGCAGCTTATAAGTAGTGATAAGTGATAAATTGAATTCCAAAAGACGTTAGGTACCATGTAATGTGTATTGCGAGACTGTTCTAAGTTTCAAGTTTTTTTTTTATCCAACAACATATATTATGTCTTATTCTACATTGAGCAAAAATTTTCAAATGTAGAATAATAATGCACCCGTATATGTGCTAAAAATGGTCTTTCTTAATTAGAGTACCTATGCTCCTATAAAATTTGTTATGCTGTTCTCACATGAAGGGTCTTTGGGCAATTTCCAGCAAAATAATTCTATTTTAAATTAATTAAATTATTCCGGCCTGTATTAGTTTGTAGAAGTTATTTGTTCTAAGGCCTGGGTTTTATGTTTAGTAGGCCTGATACTTTTCATAGTAACCTAAAAAGAGAACCTAACCAACGATTTCTATTTCGCGAAAAAAGAAAAATAGAAGAGCGGTTCGGTTTGTGTAATGTAAAGAGTTTCTCGGTTAAATAAGTAGCATAACGTGTCTTTAGTACGCTTGAATCACAGGTGTAATATCCTAGTTGGAATCATACCCTAATTTTCAGTAAATCTTCCCGAATCTTCCGAACAAGAAATTCGGGTAATATTAAATATTTGGGAGAGATTATGCTTCTGTTTATCGATGTCTGCTACCATTGTATAAAAGACAATGCTGCTACACCTTATCTTTACCTGTCATTACCTACCTATCTATAATGGATAATAGCCTGAAATTAGAAAAATTCAAGTGGGTAACAATAATCCATACCTGAAAAGGAGTTTACTACAAACAAAGGATTAAGGATTTTTTTGAAAATAGACAGAAAAATATCATTATGCCCCCCCAATAGCAATGAGCTAGTTGGGAATTATATGGATATTTAGGCATCAAGTTGGGAACAGTTATATGCTGCCAAAAAAACTTACCTTAACCAATAATTCCAAAAAAATAAGTAGTATCTTCCTAAACAAAAATTCAGGTTATAGTCAAAAATGAAATTAGCAGAATTGCTATTTGATTCTGTTTCTAAAACACCGTTACTAAATCAGCATTATTTAGTTCTTTTATGTGATAACCCAACCTCTTAAGAGACATATTTCCTTGTAAGATTTTTGTTAACATTTAATTTGTTTCTGTATTTTGTGTTTTATTTTATTAAACAAAATATTTGTTATACACATGGATGCTATACCATATATAAAGGGTGTCTCAATAAGAACTGACTATTTTGTTATTTGGATACAACGGAAAGCTAATGGAATATTTTGAACTTTATGCCTTTGTTGTAAAACTAAAACATGGGAATTAGGTATGAAATATAATATATCGCAAATGACCACTTCGGCAAGTTCATAAACTTATAACAAAATTACATCACACTTGACGTTTGGAGGTTTTGCTCTAGGTACTCTACTTTTGCCAAATGTGTAGATGTCTAATTCAAGTCCACTTACATTTTGATTGCGAATTGTAAAAGACATCACCTGCAGAACTTAGCTGGCATTCCAAAACTGCAATAATATGAGTATTGATGTGTTATAAATGCTTCCTTTCTGAGTTTAATGACATGCTTAAAATATCTGCCCCTCCTGTTTTTAATCAAAAATTGCAAGCTTGTGTTAAAAATATTTTTTTTAAGTTCTTTAAATCAGATTTATCATAGGTAGATCTAATCAGATTTGTTTTTTCAGTGCCAAAGTCTGAACAGAAGCTTCTATTAGAAGTGATAAGATAGATAAACCAGTTGAACAGATTATGGCATATAGACTATGTGAAGTTCACTTTGAGGAAAGTATTTTTCTAAGATAACCTCTGCAAGAAAGCACTTCGTACCTGATGCAAAACCTACAGTATTTGGTCAATATCTACAATAGGTATTTGAGACAGGACAAGATTCATCTCAAGAACCACCAAAGAAAATCAAGGTCCTTGCAGGTAAATCTTTATAGCAATAATTAATTGTTCATTGACATAAAAAAAATTAAAGTATGAGTATTGTTTCTAATGACACAAGCGGTTACAGCTATTTCGTTTGTCTAATCATTATGACTGAATTTAGCAACTGCATTTTGAATTACATGAGTAGAAAATTTTATTGGTTGCATTTATTATTTACAAGTGAGTTACAAAACAGTAAATTACCCTGATAGGTACTCAAAATTCAGATATTTCACCTCATCTTATAATCACAATAATTCAATAAACAATATGTACTGGAAACACTATAACCAGTTTTATGAGTTATGTACCCAATAGAAAGTATCTACTGATCACATAAATAGTTTCAGTTTTTATCTGAGTTGTACTAATTGATATTTGTCAGACACTTTATTGGTACTAGTATCAACAATACCTTCATTCTCATTATCACTTTCAGGTTCTAGTATTTCAAAAAATGAAGAAACAAAATGGGTGAATTTGGATGATATTCAACCAATCAACATAAGAAAAGATAATCGTGTTCTACTTCCTCGCCTTCACCAACTATATATGCTGAAAAGCTGCAATGTCAACCAGAACTACACAATAAATGTGTATATAAGGCCCTTGAAATCAAAATGAAGATAATGACTGATAAGGATAAACACTGCATCCTTTGTATCGATGGGTGATAAACTTCGTACTATTTTAGAAGATTGTATTTTAAATTTTAAGTATATATATTTAAAAGTGAAAGGCATAGCAAGTGACATGGGCTCGAACTTTATTGATTTGACTAAATGTCTAGAAATTACACCTGAAAATACAGAGTTTCAGGTAGGAGGTGAGAATATGTTCTATATTTTTGACCCATGTCATTTAATTAAGGCCACCCGCAGTAACTTAAGCACACCTTTTGCTTTCAGGGTAGAAAAACGTCTTGGTCATTTATTAAATGTTTCTATAATTCCGATAAAAAGGAGTACTACAGGTGAGCACCTAAACTCACTAATTCTCACCTTAATCCCACAACTTTTGAAAAAATGAGGGTGAGTTATGCCGCTCTGCGTACTTTTGAGCGACTCGACTCAATTGCCAGTGGTATGAATACATACATGAGTTTGGGTGCACTTCCAAATGAAGCTTTTGCAACAATTTAAATTGTAGAAAAATCTAGTAATCTGTTTGATATCTTGAACTTATCATTAAATAATTCTTATAAATTTAAGAATGTATTTGACAGATCTGATTCACAGTTGGAATTTTTAAACGAAGCTTTGGATTTTTTGCCAAATTTAAAGGTATTAAACAAAAGTGGTCAAGATTATAAAATGTTGGTCTATTTGTAATAGGTCTATTGGTAAAGAGGTCTTCTCAATTTATAGCAAAAACTTTTAAACTGTTTGTATAAATATCTTAAAACCAGAAGACTGATTGTTTAGAAAATTGCTTTGGAAGTGTAAGGCAAGGGGGAGACAGTTGTATAAATCTCACACCAATACAGTTTCAAAGTGCCTTCAGAAAATT
This sequence comes from Pissodes strobi, assembly GCA_016904865.1. Taxonomy (NCBI): domain Eukaryota; kingdom Metazoa; phylum Arthropoda; class Insecta; order Coleoptera; family Curculionidae; genus Pissodes; species Pissodes strobi. The sequence continues at coordinate 105,963 of MU185548.1, forward strand.
ATTTGTGCAGATTTATTTCCACTCAAATCACATGAATTGTAGGGATGATTTAGATGATGTTCTCATTATTTTAAAATCCATGGACATAGTAGAAATTATTAATAAGAAGTCGGAAACATCAACTGCAGCAATTGCCTTGCCTGACTGCAATTACCGTAAAAAACCGTTTCAACACAGAATGCTATCTATTATGTCTGTGGATATTTGATGAAAATGTGTCTGGAAGTACATTCATGTGACATTTGCTATGCTTTTAGCAGAGAATGTACTAGTATTGATGTAGACAAACTTCTGTCTCATTTTAAAGCTTTTGTTGATGCAATTAAAGGTACTTTTGGTGATTTATCATCACCACCAGAAAAGTGGGTACATTTTATATACAGCCTTGAAAGTATTTTCAACTCGCAGTTTGAGAACATATTATGTACAGGGTGGCTCGAATTCGTGTCTATGTATGGGGAACTCGAAAACCGTAAGAGATACAGTGTCGGTCAAATTAAGGCAAAATTGCGCATTTAAGTGCCTAACAATATGCCGTTTAGAAAGTTTTAAAATTCCGAGTATTTACGGAGATATCCGGAAAAAACCGAAATTTTGAAAAATCGTTTTATTTTTTTCCTGAGCTTATTTAAACACGGATTTCAAATTTAATTGCACCTTTGCATTGCCACTTTTTCCGCTCTATCCAATGATGATATCCAGTTTGAAATCCGATGTTTCGTCTTCAAGGGATTATCATCAACTTTCTCTTTTTAAATACGAACTTTAATTTTTTTTATCGTTTTTCAGATGGTATTGGCGTTATTAATATGAGTATGTGTTTTTATTTTTTTTTATTTATTTTTTATTTTTATTATTTGTTTATTATTTTTATTTTATATATTTTGCTTTGGCGTGATTTTAAATAATTTAAGGTAGGTACTTTTGAAATTTTCTTATTCTATAAAAATATTTTATTTATTTTTTGCCTTAAGTGGAAAGTTGAAGCCCGTATTAAAAATTAAAAATAGTAAAATTATTTTTTACGAGAATATGGCACAAGTTGCTTATTGCATTTTATTTATAAGCAAAATTCCAATAGGTATTTTTCCATCAAAATTCCTATAGTATCACGTAGTATGATTTTGTTTGATTATAAATTGCTGATGTTCTCTATTAAATAAATTTTTTAATTGGTTAAAAGTTGGGAATATTTTATCTTTGCAGTAATCAACTTGTTTGAGTAATAGTTCATGGCCATATTCTCGTAAGAAATTATTTTACTATTTTTTATTTTTAATACGCTCCAATTTTCCACTTAATCCAAAAAACAAAATAAAATATTTTTATAGAATATAAAAATTTCAAAAGTGCCTACCTTAAATTATTAAAAATTACGCCAAAGCAAAATATATAATTAAAAAAATAATAATAAAAATAAAAAAATAAAAACACATAGTCATATTAATAACGCCAATACCATCTGAAAAACGATAAAAAAAATTAAAGTTCGTATTTAAAAAAAGAAAGTTGATGATGATTCCTTGAAGACGAAACGTCGGATTTCAAACTGGATACCATCAATAGATAAAGCGGAAAAAGTGGCAATGCAAAAGTGCAATTCAATTTGAAATCCGGTTTTAAATAAGCCGAGGAAAAAAATAAAACGAATTTTCAAAATTTCGGTTTTTTCCGGATATCTTCGGAAATATTCGGAATTTTAAAACTATCTAAACGGCATATTGCTAGGCACCTAAATGCGCAATTTTGCCTTAATTTGACCGACACTGTATCTCTTACGGTTTTCGAGTTTCCCATACATAGACACGAATTCGAGCCACCCTGTACAGGCGAAAAAAATTCTAATTATCTCGTGAATATATTTGAAAAACTACATTTTCTCCATCCCTGTTAAAATTTTCCCAAGCTGTTTGTATTAAAACTATTTATAAGACTAAAAATATTTTATACTTTAAAATTTAATAATAGACATCTCAAATGTAATAGTTCTCATAAAAAAGGCATTCGGAAATTCAAAATCCTCACACATGTATAGTTGAAAAAAATTATTGCATTTTTCATTTCATAACAATTTACCCTCATTTATGAAAACTTATGTATCTATGTATGTAAATAGTAGCGTTCAGAGCTGTGTGTGTTCTCTTTAAGCAAAAGGGTTAAAGCTATTTTTTTTTAAGTTATTTGATCTAGATATGGTATTGTTAATTTGTGCTTATTGCTTTGAGTAATATTGTAAGGTTTATTAGTAGGGTTATGTAACGGTAAATTGTTACCATAATGTTTATTTATAGAGCTAGTATTTCAGTTAACCAAAGTTCATGTCCCTGGGAAGACAGTTTAAGTTTTATCCCTTTAAATGCTTCTGCTAGGATTTTTACCGAATATATCTGTCATAACAGTGTAAATAGAGTACCGAGACGGAGGAGGATCGAACAAGGTCGGCAGGAAAGTAGGTGCTCTCTTGCTCTTGACAGGAGAGGTTGCTAATGCTAGACCATCATTCAGTAATAGTTTTTTTTTCGAACCATGCCTTAGGTATAGAGGACATAGTCAGTCATCCCTCCCTGGGATGGCTTAGTCCTGCCTTTAGGTGGTAATCTCTTATCTTTGGTTGTACACGTATGTCAAAATTTGTTTACTATACATTGAAATTAAACATTTTTGTTGCATTTCTGCCGAAATCTACGCCGCAAATTTACTTTCAATAATTGATTAATAAACGTTGTTAGACTAGTGAAAATTGTTGTCTTTTATTTAAATTAATAATTTAACACCATTGTCTTCATAACAGTGGGTGTGAGGGTTTGAATCCCTTAAGGCAACTCAAGTAAGTAATTAAGTACTCCTGACTTACATCTCCTTAGCCTACTGGTAACAGTTACAGAATCAATAAAAACTTGTTTGTGCTGTTGCAAATTTTAATTTTCCTCCTCATTTCAATAGGTTCAAAAAATATACCCAATACTTTTGTAAATATAACTTATCGTAATTTAATGAAATGGAGTACTATTAATAATAACAAGAAGTTGATGAAACTAGAAACTAGTACAGTAAGAAATGTCTATTTGAGAACCGCTGAAAATGTCGTACAATATTATATTTTTCTACTACCTATCAAAAACCTCTGCTACACCTCTTCAATAGCCTCCAAGCCAAGCGGGTGTAAGATCAAAGTGCTTTATTTAGGTTAAAAATTGACACATCAACATCTTAACATGATAAATGAAATCATGAAATACAGGGGTTTATTTTTCTCCCAACGCGCCCTCATTAAAGGAAACTAATTATTTAAATAAAATCTCAGGAAACTATTGAGATTCCTTTATCAATAAATCGTAGAAGAAATATAAGTAAATTATTATCGACAAGGGTGACAGGAAGTAGGAAAAACCACTATATTAAGAAAAGCTTTACGGAATCGGATTCAAATATGAAAATTGAGCAATTTTCCATTTCAACTTTTTTATAGTGTAGTCGCAGAGTCGCTTCCTTTCGAGCCACTTCATGGTTTGAGCAATTTACAAATATGAAGTCCATCTGTCATCGGCTCTGCCGGAATCGGTCCCCTGAACATCAAAGGTGCCGACACTTTATGTCGCTACTCGTTGGTTTGTTATACTCTGATATTACGTAGGTATCAATTTACTCACCTCATGGTCATATACATTCAAAATATTCAAAAATTACAGACAAGATGCATCACAGGACACAAAGCGATGGATAAATATTATATAAAAGGTCATTGTTTAGGGAAATACTACGCAAACGCAAAAACTAACCGCAATCGTAGCTGGTCGCTTCTGGGAATTCCCGAAATCCGAAATAAGTCGTTTGCGACATCTGCATAGAGATGATGAACCGAAGCGTGTTCATAGTTTTATCGATTGTCCATTGATTTTTTTTTTTACTTTACTTTTAGTATTTGCATAGATCTCATATGATTACTTTGTTTTCGATTTTGCGGTAGAATTACGAGTCTCTGCGGTAGCTCAGTAGCTACAGTGTGAAAACTGTAGATCTATCGTTAAAACGGTAGATCTGGCAGCACTGCTGGATAATGAAATAACCAACTTGTCAAATCTACTCCCACAAGACAACAATGTGGCGCGTAGTTGCCATTACTCTCGATTTTTTCCTTATCCTCTGAATGATCTTGGGCAGGCAAATGATTTGCCAGGGCAGGCTGCGCCTGTCCTGGCGTACCCCTGGCTACGGCCCTGGTGTTACTACTTGCAAGGTACCTGAGAAGAGACTGGGTTGGAACATTTAATAAATTCAAGGACAAAATACCAATCACAAACGAACACATATGCTCCCAAATTATCGAAATACTCCGTAAAATCACACACACACACACAC
>MU185549.1:0-21128 GCA_016904865.1 Pissodes strobi
TAATTATCCTTCGCATCTCCGCCATCCCTCATTACACTTTGTAGATGTTTAAAGTATTTGCGATGTAATCTACATTAACTGAAAACTGCGAGTTTTCTGTAGTCCTAGATTTGTAAGGCCCTTTTTATAAACTAAAATTCAAATTTATAACCATTAGATTTAATAACACACATCATGAAGGTACATATATCATGTTTAACGCTTAACTGATATTAACCTTTAACTTATTTTTAATACTATACCAATATTCTTATGTAATATGATAACAAGTTGGTAAGTAAGTTATAATTGTAGCTTAATATTTATATGATTCCTTAGAGTTTATGGTTCAATAAACAAGATGCCAATCCAGTGGGATTACCCACGCCAAGTTTTTTATAGAATTTCGAGAATACTTTTGATTTTTCTGTCGAGCCAGCTGTCTTCTGAATGGTTTGTAATGTAACTCCCATTCTTTGAGCTGCTGAAGTTGCCCCGTGTCGCGTGCTGTGTGCCCCAAAGATTTCCGTGTTTATACTGCTGGCTTTTAGTATTAACTTGACCCATCTGCTAATGGTTTGGCTGTTGTCTGGGTGATAGGGCTTTTTGTGAGTGAGTATTACATTTTGTTTGGTTTTGCTACTTGTGGTATCGATTGCATCTACAAATGCAACGATCTATTAGCATATTTACAGTATCTGTGAATGCCGTAATTTCTGTTTTTGAACAAAAAAATACGTATGTTCACTAGCTGCAACTGCAATTGCAGACAGTGGAGGGTACGATCGATTGTATCTGCTAATACAACGAACTATTCACCTTTTATTGACTGGTAGCACCCTTTTTCCTTTTATGCGTTCTATGTAAGTCTCTAATAGTGTGACTATACATAGTTCAGGTTGATTAATAAAATAAGGTAATATCAAACTAGGTTGAAGCCTGTTTAAGCCACTTGCTTTTATTTTATCCGGGAATCTGATTTCAATTATGTATTCATATTTAAAAATATTGTCTATTTTTACTTCCGGGTTGTCCGTGATTTGTGTGCCGTTATTAGTATTAAGAGTGTTACTAGCTTTAAAGTTAGATTTGTAGATTTAAGAATTCGTGAGGGTACATGCTCTTTAAGCGCTGAAGAACTGGGTAGAAATTCCAAGTAATTGAGTATTTTGATTTTGGGGGTCTTATGTTAAATGTTCCATTGAGAAAACTTTTTATAACCGCTTCGTCTTTTGTTTGAGTAGGATGACTCCGAAGACAATTGAATATTTAGGAGCTCAAGAATAAGTTTACGGTTTTATTATATATTTGTTGGCGCTTAGAAAAACAGAAATTCCCCTATTTATTGTAAGTATTTCCGTATTGTTTGAGGGCGCTATCTGTCAATGAAGAAATAATCACTTTTATCGCTTCATTAGTTACGCTTTGTTATAGAAAGGCTCTCCTGACAATGAGGAAGTTTCATCAATTTTTTATTTTACTTTATTTTAATTTTTTTTATTGCTGATTTCGATAGCCCATGAAAAATAAGTGAACACGTGTTTTTTCTTTTTTCCATAAGCCGAAAAATGAGGCAGATACAACGCCTTGAGATGTGCTTATGACGTCATAATACACATGAATTGTTACGTCACACCATGCATGGTATATCTATATATACAAAACTAAAAACTGGTATAGCTCTTGTAATATTCATCTTTAGCGGAAATAAAAAAAATACGTATCGATCTTTTTTTTTTTTTTATATTCCTTTATATGGTATAAACGTTTTATTCTATGTAAAACATTAATAAATGTGCAGGTCGACCGGTATATATTTCCTCCTTTTGATTGTGTTATGTAAACACTTTTTGTGATTGAATAGTATATTTCTTTGGTAGGATGTACGATTAGACGAGATTACTAGAGAACGGTTCGAATAGCTCGTATCGTTAACTGTTGCTTATTACTTATATGCATTTCGATATAGTATATTTCAATTCCGAATATATTGTTTGATTCTGTGTAATTGTGCAAAGACGCCAAATAAATGTAACAATGTTTTGTCATGCCCTCGTATATAAATAACAGTTTGTTAGTATAATTCAAATCGCAGTGAGCACATTAAATTTTTGTTTACTGCTTCATTCGCATTTTTGACTGTAACCCGTTCGCACTCTATTTTATTCTAATAAGTATAGTTAGTTTTAGAAGTTTGAGAGTATTTTCCATTTCAATTTTATTAAGTAAAAAAAAATAAGGGTTACAAGTGTCATATTTATTCATAATACTCAGTTTAGTATTATACACATTTAGTTTGCTTTTATACAAGAGATTCTGTTTTTATATATTTAAGATAACCAGGTATTTATGTATATTTGAAATTTTGGCATATAATCTTATATGGACTCACCCCCTGATTCGCTTCTCCCGATGCATATTGCCTCCTTTTTTCGCCTCCTTTGCGAGCAAGACGTATCACTAACACTTCACTATACTAGAAATACGATTTCTAGGCATTTTTCTTCTTAAAACCAAAAGAAAGAACCGATTTACGGATTCTTGCTTGTCACCGACCGGTACAAAATTGTAATGACGCATCAAGGCGATGTATGAGCTCGAGCGGCTAGCCAGGGTCGGCTGAATCACCATGTTTTTAGATAACTTCTTTAAAAATTGTACCGACTGGGAAAAAGTTGTATACTACAAAGTGTAATGAGGGATGGCGGAGATGCGAAGGATAATTGCAGTTTATTAGAGGTTTCTCTCTTATTAAAAATACTAAATAAATTCAGCGAACTAAAACTCTGGAAGTAATATTTCCAGTAGATGCTTCTCGGTAGATTATATTTAGTCTTTTCACTTGAAAAATTAAAGGTAGTAGCATGATAAATCAAGAACAAAGCTCAACATATTAGTTGTGCGGATTTACTATTAAATTAAATCGATCCTACCAGACTTGACGATGTGTTTTGTCCTCGGTAATTGGAAGACCTAGGCAAGATACCAGTTGGGATAACCAGGCTACACTAAACTCTCTGTTTATTCCAAGCTGGAGAAGATGGCTGAACTCCTACTCAGATAAGAAAGGCCCCAAGCAAATGGTCAGTGACCCCTCCGAAAGACCCATTTAAAATAAAAGGGTTATCACACCGCTTAGCACACGATGTTTCACAATAGCATAGCCGGTACTCTAACAAAAGATACACGTTACTACGCTTTGTAATATTAACAAAAAAATGCTATCTGGCAGTCATCAACCAGCAGTTGAAAACTTAACCGCCACCAGGCAGTAGGTAAGTGCTGAGCGAGAGGGCATCAACTTTTCAGCTTCTTCGTTATATATCCTATATTCATGCGCATCTTCGGAAGGCGCCTGCTGTCAAACAGGTCGGAGTACTGAAATCCACTCGTAATAGTAATGTTGTGATTATCGTTACTACAATTTAAAGGATCACAGAGAAAATTGCGATATAATATTCAGGTACAATTACAACGTTACAGTCTCATTTGCGGCTTTATATGTCATAAAACATTTTAATATGGTCTTTTTGATTTGGATTAAAGCGATTAGGTGCTAAATCTCGGGACTCTTATAGACCACAGTTTTTGAAATATAAGATATTGACTGATGCGTGTTTGTTTATTGTTGAAACTGCTTGTCTTATTGAAACGAAACATGAAATTGGCGCCACCAGCTATGCTTCTATGGCGTTTCAATTTCTTAAGGGATTGAAGCATCCTAGTTGGTATTGATGGACATCTCTGGAAGGAATTTAAAATCATTGCCGGAGGTCCTCAAGGGTGTATATTATCTCCCGCACTGTTCCTGCTCTATATCAACGATCTCTTAGACAGGACAAACAATTCTATTTACAGCTTTGCAGACGACAGCACTCTTATGTCCTCATTCATGTCGCGGACTCCACTGAGCGCTGCTCGTTCCCAACGCGAGCGAGAAAATCAGATGAGGATATGAACGTCATCGGAGAATGGAAAGCAATGTACAGTTTAATGCAAAAAAGACTCAAGTAATTGTCGTGTCAAAAAAAGCAAACACCGCAAGACCGTCTACGTTGATGCCCAGCAAGTTTATGGACCTCGTCCATAAACTTGCTGGGCCGCAACGTAGAAAACAACACGTAATGACATCACCAAAATCGCCAAGGCAGCAGCACAAAGTTGGGAGCACTGTATGGAGCAAAAAAAAAATTATACACCTCATTAGCTCTTACTGTTCTGTAAGACCCAGATAAGACCATCTCTGGAATAATGTTCCCATGTATGGAGCTCAGCGCCCAAACACTTGCTTATGATATTAGGCTCCATCCAGAGCAGATCAGCCCGTCTTGTGGATGACCCAGAGTTGACTAAAGACCTTGATAGCCTTGAACATAGAAGAAAAGTGGCGAACCTATCTCTTTACTATAGATAGTACTACGGAAGGTGTTCGAACGAGCTAATACTTATGATTTCGCCCAGAGTTGTGCCAAACAGAAACACCCGTCAGATACAAGCTGTTCACCCACATACTATTCAGTTGCGAACACCTAGGACGCCGATGTTACGGAACTCCTTCATCTGGAGGACTGCCTCGCTCTGGTATGGACCGAGTATCGTCTTTCCCGAAAACTACAACCCACAGAGTCAGTGCTTTAAGTCCAGCGTCCACCGTTTGCTTCACCGCACTCTTCGTTGACTGGTATAGGATTTTCCTTTGTGTGTGTGCCGAACATTAAAAAAATTATGTACCTCGCCTTTATAAGCACACAACTGAAGTGAAACTTCTGAAAAAGATATTAAGAATTGAGTTTTTATTTTCTTTTTTGAAGCTTTTTTTCCTCAATTTTTGCCCCAGGTTTCGACACTTTTTTTGCTTTTTTCCAATTTTTTTTTTTATAAAGCATATTTTTTTCTTTCAATTTTTGCCAACCCCGACCTTGTAGTTTAACTTCTTCGCCTTCTTTTCGCCGAAAACCGCGTTTCTCTAATTTTTTTTTATCAATTATTTTTCTTATGTCGTTTTATAATACTTTTATTAATTTCCTTGACAATTTTTAACTTTTTTTTTAGTTTTTTCCAATTTTTTCGAAAATATTTGGGTATTCTCGTGGTGGTGGTGGTATGATTCCCGCGCCTCCACTGATGACCTCCTGACACGGGATCATTTGCTTGCCAGATTTTCGATCCGAGGCTTCGTTGCAGAGATATAGGCAAAAACGGTTTCTCCAAAACTCCCCTTTAAATTAGAGCATGAGGCGTACCTGCCATACAAATTTCCAGCCCGTAGCTCTTCTCGTTCTCTCGAAATTAATTATTTTAGTTTATCCTTCTCCACCGTCTCCTAGCAGGGGTCCAGTAGTTTTCCTCATTTTACCCCGGCTACATGTCCTAAAAATGTCAGCCCTATAGCTGTACTGGAATATGTTTCATTAAAGTATTTCACTTCCCTTTGATTTCCGTTTCATTTGATTTTAATTTTTTCGGACTTACCCTCGCTAAAGAAGTTTCACTTTAAAAAAAGAAAAATATATAGTCACAAGGTATGGGGGAAGGCGAAGTACTCTAAGATTGCGTTTTCTTTGACCAAAATACTATAAAACCGCCTTTCACAAAGCCATTTTTACTACCAATATCCAACTTTCTTTACCAGAAGGTGCTTTAATTGCAGTCCTTCTATGAAAATTTCTCGCGGAATTGTTATATTTTTGTCCTGCCATATTTTACCAACCGTGGATTCCTCATTTATTCAAGTTTAAATAGGTTTGTTCTAGCATGAAATCTCAAACGGTTTGAAACCTCCGGAGTTTGCGCATAGCAATAAAAGCGACGCTTATATCGCTATGCGCAAACTCTGGAGGTTTCAATCCGTTTGAGATTTCATGCTAGAACAAACCTAATATTTCCATTGTTCCTCTGATATTGTTTTGCTGTTCTTAAACATCGTCTTCGCCAACAAATAATTTCGTCTTTTGGGTTTTTGTGTTAAAGAGTATTGTAGACGTTAAGAATAATAATTTTCTTACCAGAAGATAACTAAACACTGCTGTGTTTGTCTTAAGCTATTTACCCTCAAATATAAAATAAATATTATTATAGGCAAGTGTGTAAGCAATAATGTTTGTATAAAACGGAAAGCAGATGCTAAATCCATGCATTAACCGAAGCAAGGTTGTACAATTGGTCCTTCCTCGGTTTCTTGAATGTGTTCTATTACCTTTGCAACACGTTTTCCTTATTAAAGTTAGTAAGCAGGTAAAGATTTTAATTAAAAAAAAACAAACCTAACACCGGAGAGTCGTGTTTGCAATGCCCGGCTCCGGGAGTGGAGTCGTAGAGCGCCACCAGTTCTTCCCAACTAAACTGGAAAAGCTCCGCTGGTGTTGTACGGCGTTGTTAGGCACGCTTATCAAACAAAGAAACTCAAACTTAACTTAACAAGAAAACACAATCTAAATTTACGGATCAATTTATTAGCTTCTAGGTTTTTTCTCAACAGCAACAATCCTACAGTAAAACTTTAGAATTGAAAGGCAGCGGAATGTTAAAAGACTATTAAGTAATTAATAATTATGGTACAATATGATGATTGTACAAAGACCAATTCTGTTGTTAACTCGGTACTGTATGCCTTACACTTAAACGCTTTAAACACTAAAATCCGAAGTGATCACTTTGGTTTACCTAAGCTTATTGCATATACGTATGCGTGCGCTGGTAGCTGTGCCAATTATAAATGTAGCGATAATAATATGTATTGATAAAGGGCACAATAATTATATCAATTTATCTGATAAATGAATGAATAAATGAAGAATAAAATTAGAATAAAATTATTGAAAGCTATCTTAATGCTTGGCTGTCAATGCTTGGTCAACAAGACTAAAATGATTAAATACACTTAAGCTTCTGTACGATACCCCTTAGATCCGGTCGTCAAGCTCAGTAGTGGAGGTAGGAAGTACCTCTGGTGAAGGTGCCAGACACCTGTAGCAAATCCCAAGTACTGCTACTCGACGGCCCCGAGGGCAGAACTAGCAGAGAACTTGTAGCCCGGTGATAAAATGTGTAGTCCGGTGATAGAATCTGTAGCCCGGTGATAGAACCCTGTATTAACCCAATATGAATTAGACGAAGCCCCCTTATTTCAATGAAAAAAACTATATAGCCCCCCTTGCATAAATATATTTTCTTTATAAAACAAATCCCCCCAAAAATTATCAATGGATTTTCAATGACCATCGGCAAATGAAAGAGATACTAAGGTACAGACAACTTGAATATAAAAAAGAAACCAAACCAAACTCACATTAAAATAAAAATTAAAATATGATAAAAGGGAATAGATAAAATAACTCATGGAATGCAATGCTAAAGGTGGTCAATGTACAAAAAAAAGGTTAATACAGATAAGGCAATTAAATTGTTAAATTTGACAAAAAAAAACTTTAGCAATAATTACCTCGCTGGAGTCGGAGGGTCGCTTGAGAATCAACGGTCTCGATCTCGCACGATGAGCTCGGAAAGCCTCTAGAAATAATGGAAAAGAGCCATTAACATCATGGCGTCCACGTGTTTCTCAATTAATAAAAAAACCATTAATTCCAGGAAAAAGCTTACCTAGTGTAATATTTAAATCCCGATAAATCGGTGTCAAAACACAAACTAGAAACTCAACACAATATCCTCTAGAAGGATAGTATAAAATGCAATACTAAAAGCTGAGTCACTATGGCTGCACTAAAGCAAAAACCATCCTTTATCACCGAAGGGTATTTCTAGAAGAACGAGATCATCGGTTTCAGTCAATTTGTCTTTCCACTTCCACGAGATTAGAGAAAAAAATTGTAGGGCGGAGAAAATGCCTAACGAAACTAACGATTCGATACAAAGAATAATTCTGAGATAATATTATCGTTGTAAAACGACGGCGGAAGCCACAATTAATGAGCTGAAATTAAATTTTTCAAGAAATGCTAGGAAATACTCCTACGAAAATGATAATCCTTTAAAAATGTAAATCGAAAGCAACAATTATGAGAGGATAGCCCATTCCTACTACCCAGTGCCACCAACAGTACCAACCGAATATTGCTAATATTGCAGCATGCCGCGTGGAAAGATAAATATCAGAGGTCCCAAAAAGTTATCAGAAGTTATCAAATAAAATATTCAAACTGAAAATAAAATATGAATTTAACGGATTTACAGTAGGCTTTATTAACCTAATTCTTAAAAATATAGAACGGTTCTACGGTAATGTAATATAAATCAAGCAAAGTTATGCCAATAACATAGTATCCTACTTTAGTAATTTGATCAAACCTAAGCAATCTGTGGTTCGCTTATCAACTAAAATAAATATAGTCACAAAGTGCCTGAGGGCTACATAAGGGAAAGGGATGGTCAAAACAGCTACTCAAGGCCACAACAGTGTTATAAAAGCTAGTAAAATATATCAATAACCTATATGTAGAATAAAATGAATTTACGATAATAAATGCGGCAACCTTAAGCTTATTGACAACAAATCGAATCAATAAATTTAGAATTAATTAACCGAAGAGGTCAACACTCAATAATTCTTACCGCAAAATATAGCATCTTTTGTTGCCAAATGCAGCATATAAAATGAACTTTAAAATCTCTTACACTAGCCGAATCAGACTGTTACACCTTCTTTAATTCTGAAACGAGCTTTAGATAAAAGAACATAATATACTAACACTGCCCGTGTCCGTAGGGCAAATTTCCACGTATTTCCGCAATCCACACTGACCCAAACTATATTAACCGTTCTGTGTGGGACAACACTAGGAGAAGCAAAGTTACTTTTAAGTGTGTTGTAAATTCTTTGAACTCTACCACAATTCCACTTGTGTATGAAGCCGTTTTCCTACCCCATTATAATCTAAAACATTCAACTAGCCTACATACTAATCTACAAGTCATGAAACATTTTCTTGTCAACAAGGATAGTTTTTCTACTTTACGTGACAGCACGAGCTATAAATATTGAAACATTTTCGGCTAAACTAATATTATACTCTATCAAGTGGAATGTAAAAAAAGAGAAAATTCGTTTGTCTCTATCACAGAAGTGCCAGCACAAAAAATTAAGCGATCTGCGACGTGAAAATACGAAGCTCAAAAGACCCGAAAAATACACGTTTCTCGGAACGACCAATTAGCCTTATAAAAAACTGCACAGTTGAATGGCGAATTGTGTGTATCAAAGACAAAATCACGTTATAAAGGGTACGATAATAATTGTAATGGCATGTCTGAAATTTTCACAACCGAATCGTAAATTTTAATGGTTTTTTCCTCAAGTTAAGAGGGAAAATAATATACATTTTTATGGGCGAAAAGTTCAAGGCTGTCACGTATAAATGACAGGGCCTATATTGAACTAGGTATGCAAATTAATAATGAAATGTTCTAAAATAATAAAATTCGCCGACAAAATTGGAATAGACTAAACCTTCGAGAAACAGGTAAAGTCGAGCCCGGATGTGGCAGACTTATTTACTTCTCTTTTTAATAAATTTTTTTATTGTGTGGGATCGGAATTTGAATAATTTCTTGTCGCACCCACACATCAAATGGGGACTTTCTCATATAAAAAAGGCACAGCAAGAAGCAGAGCAGAGTCTTTAAAATCCACTCGTTTTGGCTAGAGACTGGTTCGATTTCACTCGCCGAAGGTTGAGACTGGTTTCCCCTTCAAATTTCCATATATTTTCAAATTCAATCATTTTAGCTAGAGATTGGTTCGATTCCACTCGCCAAAGCTTGAGACTGGTTTTACATTCAAATGTCCACATATTCTGGCATGCACTTGCTTTAGCTACTCTTTGTATAGTTTCTCAATCATCCAAGAAATTGAGCATCTCAGCAATTTTCCTGAGCCAAATGGAATTAGGAACAAACCCTAAAACCCCAGCCATGGGCGCAACTCGCGCACTACAAATAAGTAAATTCTTTTACGATCTAATATTTAGACAACATTTTAAGGGAGATTCCAACTTTTGAACCTCGTGCTTTAGTGTGATCAGATTCTCGTAAATTACACGATTTTGATTAGGTTTCGGGGGGCGGGGGAGGGGAGATGATTGTGATCAACTATGTTCAAGTAAACCTTAACCCTCTTATCTCCGAATAACAAGTTGGGCTAATAGTGGTAAGATCCTTAAAGAATACAACAAAGGGTTTAATGCTCCTGCGGGACACGAAAAGAGCCTCCGTGACAGGAAAAGACTCCTTCGGGAGAACCACCAAAAGAACCTTGTGACGTAATCTCCGTTTGATATCTTAAACATTTACATATATTATATACGTCCTAGTCAGATCTTACCCGCTACGCTCCCAACTTGTTACGAATCTTATGTACATTTTTCCTTTAACCCTTTCGGGCGCCATATCCACTACAGTGGACACGATTTTTCACACAGTCAAATCACGCATTTGAATTCAATTTCGATGTTAAAACTATTTGTCCACTCAGATGGACCTATTTATTATCACATTAATACCTCTAGCAACATCTCTGATCATTTCATTGAAGTTTCACTGAATTGTTTATGCACGGCAGTTTCTTGTTTGTAACGGCAGTCGGAACAGGTGATCTCATTTGAGTGACAAAAAGTGTAAAAACTGACAAATATTGATTCGATTATTGACAGAGTGTAAGTAAATATGTTATTCTAAGATATGCAATATATAAAATTTACCCAGATTTTCTCATAGCTCCAGGGCACAACCGATCTTCCTAACGTCCACTGAGATGGACAAAGATTGTGTAGGTCTAAAAATTAAATATATATTTTTTTTTTTGGTTTTAGCGCAAGATGACTTCAAAAAGGGCTCTTTTGACGGACGATCAGTTGCTACATATCTTAGATAATGACGATTGGTCATACATAGAGGGATTATCGGACGACAATGCATTTCGGCAAAAAGTTGGTGAATATCTTATTCTCCACAAGGAATCTCCAAAGCGTGAACGACCATCTTTGACGGAAAATGCTATGGCTAACCGAGCTCACGTTAAAGTAAAACCACCGAGCGAATTGCGATTTGATGGTTTTGGTCATTTCCTGCAATTTGACGAAAAAAAGAAGCTGGGCGTTGCAAATTAGAGGGCTGCAACAAAAAAAAATCATACTTTTTGCATCAAATGTAATGTTCCCGTATGTTTGATAAAAGGCAGAAATTGTTTTTCAAATTTCATAATAAATAGTTTCTTCGCTGAAATTTTTTTCATTTTCTTTTTTTTTTTCTGTTCACCTCTGCAAGTCGAAATCTTTAAGTCTAAAGTGACTTTGTCCATTGTAATGGACATCAATTTTTTTTTGAAAAAAAGAACATATTATATTTTTTATTACATCAAAAATCTCTAAAAATAGTAAAAACAACGACTACATTAAAATATATTTTTTTTCATAGCTGTAAAAGATTTGGCCCCGAAAGGGTTAATAGATAAAGTCAATTAACTTTATGTTCACTTTCAGTATATGATAACGGTTATTTTATGTAAATTAATACCGCGTTTTCCTTAAACTGTACAAGTAAAGAAAAATAGAAGTATAAATAATGACCATTTGAGTTTTATAGCCATTATTGACTGGCCACTTAAGAAATTGTAATCATTCAAGATAATCGTTTCACAAACATCTACTTTAGAACCTACTACCAAACAACGTCAATTTAACAGGGTCTTAACCGATAGTGGCGATAAATAATTCACTATTGTTACAATCACGTCCAACGAATGTACTTTGGGCGCAGGGGCGTTTTAATATACTATAGTATAACTAACAGATATATCGGGAATGCGATGAAATATTTTCAGGGGAAGAAAGTGCAACATTTAAAAACATAAAAAGGATGCAGTATAAACCGCAGCGAAGTACTAAAGCTAGATAAATATAGGATGTGGAGGAAATATACGAGATCAAGAAAGGCACGATATACCTGCCAGTGGAATATTATCTTACTAAATGAATTTCATTGCATACGTTAAGTATTGTTTTTTGGTTAATTGATGGGTTTATCGATTTATAACAAGAAACAAGAGACTCATTTTTATACAGCACTGTACGGTTTGTACTAAAAAAATAGAACACGCCTTCTCTAATTGAAACTACCCTTTATCAGTGGGCAATGCCTAAGAAACATCGATTTAATTTCGACTGCATAAATTTGATAGAAATTGCATTTTCATAGCACTTATGCCTAGCTGACTAAGATCTATTTCAATTATTTACTCCTCAAAAGTTCGTAATACAGAGATTTGAGCCAATCAGATTCCCTTGGACTTTTTTTCTCGTTTTTATAAAAATATAGACTCAAACAAGGTTTCTTTTTATCCGATCGGACGAAAAACGACACCTTTCCGATGTGTTTTCTCACCGCAAAAGTCTTCAAGCTCGCTCGATTCAAAACTTGATATTATGTTGAGTTTAAATTTAAAACACCGTTTTTATTTAGAGTAATATTTGGCTCCATTTTTATAAGTACGTATTCTAATTAATTTCGATCGGATAAAAAATAGTGCAACTCGTAGGAAAAGCACATTCCTGGACTCCTGTGTTGCTGGCCTCGGCTGCGCCTCGTCCAGCAACTACCACAGTCGTCCAGGAATGTATTGCTTTTCCTCCTAGTTACACAATATACTATTACGTTTAATTTTGAATTATCTTGCATAGCAGAGTAAAGATTTTTTGCTACTTCATGTCGTCTCCTTCCGAAGTTTGACGATCTAGTAACCAGTTCCTTGCAAGCACACATGTGCGTTACTTCTTCACCTTGACTCCGGAACATTGTTGCCAACTTAACTTAGTTGAAATAGCGAGTCCAAGCGCAGGAAGAATCATCCACGTCACAGCTCGGTTAATCGAACTTCAGCTCTAAACCATATTCGCCAAGCAGCAAGTAAATGCCCCTTAAAAGGAACCGTTACTTGGGAACGTCGATTCTTGAACCTGTCTAACCTAACTGTCAAAATCATATGATGTGCCTGTCCTACTGTCAGACTCACAGGTGAATGACACTTAAGAAATGAAAACACGAAATCTCTTCGAAAGATGAATAAAACAAAAGGAACTCCGAATTACAATTAGACAAATGAATTATAATATACATTAGATGACTCTTATGATCTCCAAATTGTTTGAGGTAAGTACTACAAGCAACTGGTTTAAAATAATAAACATACTCAAGGGTACATTTGTGTCGAACAAATTGTTCTTATTAACTTTTAGATCAAAGAAAAGCTTGTGAGCATTTTCCCGAGTAATAAAAAGAGAGCTCAAGTATTAAAATCCATGTAAACAACAGCCTAGCAAATTTGATTGCACAACCAGAACCTTTATCGAGCACCCTATTCGGAAAGGGACAGAAACCAAACCAGGTGTTATCATGATATTATAAGCATCTAGTACATCATGCTGACAGATAAATATAAATATAGAAAGTGTATTTAATTACTTTCAAAGTAAAACAAGGTAATGTACTTCATACACTGTACCTATATTGGAATAATTCAAACTAAATTGTGTTTGTAAATAAAAATAAATATAAACTAAGCAAAGCTGCAGCATTTGTTTCTGCCAAAATTTTAAAATGCTACAGCAGATGGCCTAGTTATAATAATATCACAACGTATGCAAAATGCCCTCAACTTTGTCATCACACTGTACACAGGAAAGACTAACTGTCATCCCAAGCAAAACCATAGTGATCCCATTCACAAAAAGAAACAAGCTGAACCTTAAAGCACCCACGTTATGAGGGACATCGGTTGGCCTTTCAAAAGAGGTTAAGTATCTTGGCATATCATTCTTGACCGGAAACTAATCTGGAACCCACACCTGGAAAGAACTATCAAAAAAGCAACGGCAGCGCTTTGGGCCTGTCGACGACTCTTTGGTAAAACATGGAGCCTAAAACCCTCCATCGTCTGGTGGTCCTATAACACTGTTGTAAAGCATATTATACCATACGCCTCCTTAGTGTAGTGGGTAAAAACAAAGGAAATAGCAAAATAGCGAAAGCTAACAAGAGTACAAGGGCTTGCCTGTCTGGGTATAACAGGGGCTATGAAAACGTGCCCCACAGTAGCTCTGGAAACCCTATTTGACCCCCTTCCGCTGCACATATGCATAGAAAATGAGGCCGGGGTCAGCGCGTACAGAGTCACTCAGGCACACAAACTGAAGTCAGGAAACCTGACTGGCCACCTTAAAATTTTGAAGGATATCCAGATACAGGCGATGACCGAACCAACCGATACAATGAAAACAAAACTCAATTTTGATCGCTCCTTTGAAGTGGTAATTGAAGACCGCAATACTATAGGGGACAGATTAAAGCAACTAGAGAGGAGATCACTTGTCCGGTACACAGATGGATCAAAGATGAAAGACGGAGTGGGATCCGTAGTTTACGAACCGAGGTGTCGAATGTCTGCACCTTTGGGAAACACTCTCACAATCTTTCAAGCAGAACTAAATGCTATCAATATAGCCATCTCTGAATGTGCCAAAAAAGGCCTAAGAGGTGCAACGATCTATATCCTATCAGATAGTCAAGCAGCCTTAAAAGCGCTATCATCTAGCAGAATTAACTCACGGCTAGTGTGAGATTGTCGGATGGCTGCAGATCAACTGGCAAACAGAAATACACTCACCCTAATGTGGGTACCAGGGCACGAGAGTGTGTAAGGGAACGAAGCCACTGACCAGCTCGCATGGAATGGTGCACAGCCTGACTTTATTTACGGGCCTGAATCATCACGTAAAAAATTAACTTAGAAACTGGGAAAAAGGCGGAAAAAGACACATTGGGCCCATGCACCTGGGCAGAGACAGGCCAAAAGGCTCATCTTTCACTCGCCTAACTACACAAAAATCTTCTCAAGCTACAAAAAAAATGAGATAGAACTGGTCGTAGACCTTCTCACTGGACATGACCCCTGGAGGTACCACCTCAGGAAAAAAAGGAAAACCACTGACGAAGAATACAGATTTTGGCAAACTGTGGCTGGAACGTCAGAGCACCTACTCTGCGAATGTCAGGCACTGATTCGCCAAAGGTTGAGGCATCTCGAAAATGCCCTTGTGGCACCTGGAGATCTACAAAAGCTCAACCCTCGTAATATTCTGAGGTTCTCGAAAGAGATAGGAATTTTCGTGTAAATTAGAAGGGTATACACAAATAATCAATTGTGGCCGACGCGACGAGTTGAAGGGCAAATCCTGCCGAGCCACCCCTCTTCCATACGTCCATATTATACGTAAGGTCCTAACCTGCAAACTGCAACCATATTTTCTACCTAAACCGGAGTGCCACAGCACACATGTGCGTGAGCTCAGTCTACCCACTTAAATGTAGAACTCTTTTACTCATTTGAATAATACTCCAGGTAATATTTGAGTTCTGTATTCACATTAATTATTGCTTATAATTCTCGCTATGATTATCATTATATTATGTTGTATAATACGGCTTATACTAACTGATATCGATTGTTCCTCAGTCCTTTAATATCCTATATATATATCGAGTTGATGTAGGTTCAAGACTTGTATATATTATTTTAATAACAGTGCAAGGTCGTCAAGGTTAGGTCATCCTTGCTGTCCGCGTTTGATAGCGCGTTCGTTGAATTGAAACAATAATATTACGTGTACCAGATAATATAAATAACTTTCGCTTAAACCTCGACCCGGACGGATTACCTTCACTGGTCTAGTTTCTGAAATACGGAGTGTTTTCTTGATACCCTACAAAAGTAGTAAAGTCGAATCAAGGATAAATTTGTCAAAGTTCTAGGAAATATAATTTCAAACATTTCGACAGATTCTGTGCAGTGTACACTCTGAGTGGAATTATGTCTAAGCAAACAATAAATAAAACAGAACTCTTAAAAAAACTATATTATAAAATAATGACCAAAAACCAATAAACAATTCAAAAAGACATGCGCACTTTAGTGATCAGGCACAGTGCAAACTTATAAAGTCTTTGACCAACATACATTGTTATCGTTTTTAACTGAAGTGCCTTCCTTATCATATCTTCTCACCTGACGTAGATCGATCCCGAATCTGAGCTACATAACCTGCACGCCAACCAATGGCTGGCATCAACAAGTAAAAGTCGTGACAATTTTAATAATCATTAATTTTAATTTCCATTTTTAGATTTCTCATTCTTGGCAATGGGGCGGATTTGTTGGTGAAACGTCGATCATTTTCCAGTTATTTAGCTTCGTTAGGATCACTAAATCAGCACTTGTGCAATTAACACCCTGGGACCAGAGCCGAAGCGGCCTTATTCCAAAAGTGCACAACTAAGGTGGAGAAATAGGTCATAATTTGTCTGACAAACATATACAACATATATCTACAACATGTTAAGTATGTCATATTTGTTCTATCTCTAAGATTTTGTCGACTTCTACCTTTTTTTTGTTTCTCTACATTTTTTCTAATGGTTCTATTAATGTATTCTACCCAGTATGCTCTGTATTTCCGCCTTTCGCCATTAGGTCTTGTATCATCCATTTTTGCTTCTTGCCACTCACTGTGAATCCGATGTTGTCTTCTTGATTTCATGTTATTTTTGGCTTCATTTCATTCTAAATGATCTCTTCATGTGCAGATTTCTTTGTTGTTTCCAATACTTGTTCAATTTTGGAGTTTATCTCTTTTTGTTATGATTTTTTCAGTTTTTTTAGATTGTTTCTCTTTTGACTCTCAGGAGTATCTTGAGCTTAAAGTCCATTATGACAGGATTATGGTCTCTATTATATCCAAAATAAATTTGAGGTTAAGCAAAATAGGTGACCTCCAGATTGGAAAAGATGTTGGCGGTGAGGAGATTATTCTTCTAGAACTGTGTCCTCTATCGCTTCTTGTACCAAGACCATATGCTCCTATATTATTTCCATCAGCACCACAGCCAATTTTGGCCTGAAAATCTTCGATAATCATCGTTATATCGTCTTTTTTTTCGGAGCCTGACTATTTCCCCCCTCTTTTGTTGCCGAATTCTTCGAGATCCTGATCTGATTTGCCCCTATTGAGGCATAAATCTGAATTATAGTTAAGTTCCTATCGGTGGTCGGTATAAACTATTAATTTTATTTAAATCATTTATGACCATAAAGGAAGGTATCTTTTTAATTTACCACTTTAAGTAGCAGACTGTATTAAGATAGGTTGGTGGGATTTCATTTATATGATGTGAATGGAAACATGTATTATATTTTTAGGTATTGGGTAAGTTAATAATGCAGGATTTAATTTGCATTAAATATCAAATATGATTAATAAATAAAATGATTTCTAACTACTTTCAAGCATCCATCCTCTCCCGCATAAAACTAAATACTTTACATCAGATTAACTATTAGTAAATATCTAACAAAAATTCTTACCGAATTTAATCAAACTTTCTTGTATTTCAACTTACTGCTTTTCTGTTCACACTAAATACCTTGTTACTTTGCTTCTTCTGCAATTCTATCAACTTAACTACACCAGAGATACTAGACTTCGGAACTTGATTCGAATCTTGAGTATAGGAATAGATTTGTCTAACTACAATTTTCCAAACGCCATTTTACCTTCTTCAATCGGCACGAATAACAGAAGAGACGATACAGCTTATATGTCTTGTGAAAACGCGTAAAACGCTGCAATTCTATCAACTTAACTTCACCAGGGGTACTAGACTTCGAAACTTGATTCGAATCTCGAATACAGGAATATATTTGTCTAACTACAATATTCCAAATGCCCTTTTACCTTCTTCAATCGTCACGAACAACGGGAGAGATACTACAGCTTATATGTCTTGAGAAAACGCGGAATAACGCCCAAAAGAGTCAGTGTTAAAAAGGGTGAACAGAGTGCACCAGATATTTTCTAAATTTCTGTGTCAACAAATGAGACAATGGCTTAATATCTTGGCGTCAAACAGAGCTACGACTAGGTAGTTGCTTTACGCTTGAATTCACGTCCTGCAGTTCTTCGACTTCAACTTTCAACTACTTATATTTTTCAGACCGGCGCGGCGCGGCGCGCGGCAGGGTGAACTGAGCGGGAACTACGTAGACGATCCCATTAACGCATTTGAGAGGATATGTTGTTTGTTTATATAACATTACGGAGACGAAGATATATTAAATTTAATGTGAGGGTCATTACCGTTGTAGTGTAAATATATTTAAACCGACCAATCTACAGGTATTTTCCAAATTTAGTTTTTCTTATAGGCATTGACCGTAAAACATAAGCATACATGATATTTGCACGATTTACCGTCAGTTATAGACAAGATCTTTTATGGTTATTTATGCAACTAATGCAAAAGTGTTTGGTGTTCATGGCATGGGACATGAAAATTGCCGCTTCACCGTATCTAAGAAAAAAATATATAGTGCGTAATTTATCGTTGACATATGAATAAAATATATAAACATTCAATATTTAAAAGAAAATGACATATAAATTTAAACCTCCATCACGCTGATTAATAAAAAAACAAGTCAGGCTCTGTACGAAATATAGGACATATATTAAACTACCTGTAAAATAGCCACTTTCAACACGGCAATAATACGATTGGCATAAAACCGCCAATAAATTCAGTTCGTCATAATGGAACATTTGCCACGTAAGCTTTTAAATTTCAGGCCGTATCGAACACCCCATAAAATTTTAGAGGCTATAGCGACATGGCTTTTAATTATGTTTTTCGATATTGTTATTAATGAACTTCCTGGCCCTTTGCACAGTAATATTTTTAATCAATTGAATTTCAAAGGTTAAATAATTTATGGATATTAATATTATGTATTAAATAAATAAATAACGGGCATAATATTAAATAACCAAAACTGTTGTTTGATGCCCATTAGATTAGACTTTTGGGGAGTGTTCCAAAACGGCCTATCGACCACTGGGACCTGTAAGATCTATTATGGCTCGCCCCGTTCTTAGAGCTCCTCACCTAGTTTTGTACCTCTGATTATAGTACTGTTGGTCTTAATTGCTTTTAGTGCTACCTGGCTATCGGAGTAAATTACCATCTATTCCCTATTTCCTTTTCGTAGTGTTCTATGTCCATTGCTCATGCCTGACTACATTTCTTATAGATGTTCCAAGACTTGTGCCCGTCCTTAGTTCATACATACCAAACTGTCGTTTTTGCCCATAGATCTACGTAAGGCTATCGATAAGGTTAATCGAACATATATTTGCCTGACAGAATTGTTAAAGACTATAATCAATTTCAAGTGAACTACGAAACCATTTTTCGTACACACTGCGGATTTTCATGTTTACTGTATCTATACATATGGAGATGCTTTGGTGAGTTCATAGTATGTGAAGGCTTGAAGGAACGGGTATTTACCGTATCTAGATATCTAATTACATTGCATTGTATGTGCCAAGCATTTGTGTGATGTTTGCTAATTTTGTTCCTTATTAATTATGGAGATTAGAAATATTCATTCTCCAATCAATGGCACCCTAATTCAAGTCATTACGACATTTTAGGCAACTTCAATGTACAATTTTATATCAAATATCCCTGCTAGCTTAAAAAAAATATTTTTAGATGCCAATCGCAAAGTAAAAACTGATCCCGAACAAGGTATACAATTACCACAAAATTTCGATAAAAATTTGACCCAAAAAATCCGACCTGCCCCTGTTCAAGGGAAAACAGATTCAGAAACTACCTTCAAAATTGCTTCAAAGGCCCCCAAATGTTCTTGGCTCTTCCTGTCTGGACTCTCAGAGGACTCAACAACTCACAAAGTTCGGTGTGGAGAAGTGCATTACAGAAAAACTTCGTACTAAACGACAGCATGTAAGTTTTAAAACAGGCATATCAGAGGAAAAAGAATTAGAAGTTTTGGCTGCTGATTTTTAGCCAAAGGGTCTTTATATAAATAAGTTTTTAAACCTGAAACATGTAGTACCTCAGTTACAACAAAGAGGGGAAATGAGCAAAAACCAGGTTTAGATATTGGAGAGCTCAAGATCCTAAACATCAATACTGTGCATCTAAGGAACATCATTCTGCAGCTGGAAGCATTTACTGTTGACAAAAACTTGGATGTTGTTTGCATAACTGAACATTGGATGTCAGAAACTGAGATCAGTTCTCTGAGAATTGAAGGCTTTAACACCGTCGGGTTTTTTGCTAGATAGAACCACATTGGAGGGGGAACTGTGATGTTTGTTCGTAAAGGGCTGCAGGCAATTGTAAAAAAGTATTCATTTGTTTATGTAAAGGATTTTAATCTTTATATTTGAGCTCTGTATAGGTCTCCGTCCGGCCACTTTGACACCTTTTTGGCAAACATAGTCTCTCTACTAAACACTATAGGAATCGGCAAAAGAATAATCTAGCAGGTGATTTTAATGTTCACTTTGGTACAAATCAACCAAATGCTTTGAGATTTTCAAATGTACTGATTGGGTTTGGTATGCAGCAAGCCATTAAGGTGGCAACCAGGCAAAATGCCTGCTTGTATAATGTCCTCGTGGGTGGAGGTGCGGATGTTCGTCATACTGAGGTAATAAATTTTGATATATCAGATCATTTAGGCCAGATAGTTACTCTCTCTATCGTGTCTAATATAAATGTTCCGCAGCAGTTTAGAAAGGAAATAAGACCAATAACTCAAAGGGGCTATGCTTATTTCATAATAAACTATCAAAATGTTCATGGGACTTTTTTGATAACTCTAATCCTGAAGGTACATGTGAACTATTTATCAATGTTAAACGAGGCATATAATCAATGTTTTCCTGAAAATGGTATACGGTTAAACCAGAGGGTGGTATCGCATGGTTTAATCAAGAATTAAAGGCAATGAGGAAACATTTAAGATTTCTAGGGGAAATTAGTAGGCAATATAATACTGCAGATAATAAAAAATACTATAATAAATATAAAAATGACTATAAAAAAGCCATCCGGAAAGTCAAAATATATGCTAATGATTCCCGTATAAAAACTTCATCCAACCCAGTAAAGAGCATGTGGCAAATTATACAAAAAACTGCTGGAATTTCCAAAACTAAAATTATAGAAACACAAAATTTAAATTCAAATTATTTTAATAACTTCTTCTTAAGCAT